>BQNB010090003.1:3187-18783 GCA_026074375.1 Tanacetum coccineum
CCACCTACATTTTAAATAGAATTCTTATTAGACATTTCCTCGAAAAAACTCCTTACGAGATTTTCAAAGGAAAAAAGCCCTCCTTAGAATATTTTAAAGTGTTTGGTAGTAAATGCTTTATTCTTAATACCAAAGATTATCTAACAAAGTTTGACCCTAAATCAATCGAAGGTGTATTTCTAGGATACTCTCCTAATAGTAAAGCTTACATAATTCTAAATAAAGAAACCAAGAGAGTAGAAGAATATCTAAATGTAAAATTTGATGAAAGCCCTCCTCCTAAATTGCCACCCTTAGTAGATGATGATATTCTTGAAAATGATATCATAGAAAATTAAGATAAAAACCTAGAAATCAAGGAAAATGAACCATTAAACAAAGAAATCACAAACTTCAAACACTCTAAAGATCATCCCTTAGAAACCGTTATAGGAAGTCTTAATGAAAGAACTCTAAGATCTCAAGTTCAAAAATAACCTTCTGTACTAGAAAGAAAATGGTTTCCATGAAACCTTTCGCTCCATAAGCAGAAATAGAAATCAATAATCCTTCTCAGTACTCCTTTAATCTTCCAGTAGCAAAATATGGTTCATAAATATTTGATTTGCTTTCTTTAAAATGAGTGTTTTAGGAGCTCAGATGATTCTTGAGTGGTGATCCAACTTATTATTCAAATTATGACTTGGATTACAAATTCGATCATCTTGATAGTTTTGAGTTTGAGCAAGAAATCGGACGTACTATTTACTTGGAGCTCAAAAAATATCAAGTTGCCTCTCAAGATATTTGTTCTACTCCACATGTTTTACCAACATAAAACATGGAAATATCTTTGTCCTTTTCCAAGATGAAAAGAATATGACTTTGACGTCCATCTCACACATGCGATGTTGGGGTCATGTTAAATCTACTTGCTCAAATGAACCTATTCTAACTTACGCAAATCTAGTTAGAAATCTAAACGCTTATATTTACTCATACATCAATTTCCTGTCAAAACTAATACAAATAAAAATACTTTGTGTATCATGCCACTTGAATGTATACAAAGAAACACATGGTCAATATGTCCTTTCAAACACATTTAATTATAGCTACATTAAAAGGAGACTTAGGGTTTTTCTCAAAAATATTTTTTTCTATTGAGTCGAGAAAACCACATCTCCAACATATCAATTTTTTTTCAGTTTGGCGGTTATGTTCGTTTCAAAGCCGGTTCTGTTCTGCCTATAGCACCGGCAGAACCAGCAGTCTTGTACTACATTTTCAAATACGAATTTTTCCTTCATCTTTTCCCTCCAATTCATATCTATCAAATATAGGGCATAGAGGTTGACTATAGGACAAATCCAATGATTAGATTTTCTCCTAATGAACAAGCAATGCATTAAAAACCCTCTTTTCTCTTCTATATAAAGGGTTATTTCTAATACACTAGCTCCCATATTAACTTAAAAGATCAAGAAAATTCCTAAGGACAAAAAGCTTAATCTTAAGAGAACCACTAGAATTAGTGTCCGACCATGTTGTTATATCAATCCTCGAACATCTTCACCACCTTATCAATCTCTTTCACCTCTAATAGAATATGTCTCGGCACCTCCACCAACCTATCCAACTTCTATTCAACCACTCTCACCGATCATCTCTCCACCAACCTCTAATAGTCTTGGGACTTAAAGACATCAAGATGATTCTTAGAGTTACTACTGCTCAATACTGCTGGTACAAAAGTTAATGCTGCTGGATTACAACTGCTAGAAGAGTTACTACTGTTAGAAGGATAAAGACGAGTAAAGAGATAAGGATTGTTTGGAGAACAAGAATACTTACGAAGATAAGTATTGAGTTATTTTTGTAAAGGATATGTATAATGTATTTGTTTAAGAGATGACGTTTGCTTTTAGAAAAGATCATGATATCTTAGGAAAGTATTGTAAGCCTTGTAGGACTCCTTGGTGTATAAAAGGAGGTCTTAGGGTATAGAATTCAATGAATAAAAAACGAGTCATTGTCATAGCTTCATGGTTGTAAACCCTAACACTATCAAAGAGTGTTCGTATTCATATATTGGAGATTATAGTTTAGTTATATTTTTGTGTGTTTAACATTCATTACTGTTATTCTTCATAGTGGTATAAACTAGATTCCGCATAGTTTATATCATACTCTTAAAGTTTCATTCTTAGTACCTTTAGATTTATCCAAGGATACTAAACCTCACATCAAGCTAAGGAGTTAAAGATCTATTCATTGGGATCAACAAGTGGTATTAGAGCTTGTTGAGAAGCTTTGAATAAGAAGAGACAAACAACACATACTAGATCTAATTCTCAGTGACAAGATGGAGGCAGGAACTACTTCTACAAATTTAACTTCAAAACTCCCTATCCTTAACCCAGGGGATTAAGATCTCTGGTTAATAAGGATAGAACAATACATTCTCATGACTGATTACTCCATCTGGGAAGTAATTAATAATGGTAACAAAGTGCTAAAGAGAACAGTTGAAGAAACTGAGCAAGAATATGAACCTACTACTACAGAAGAAAAGCAGGACAAAAGGAATGAGATGAAAGCTAAAGGAACTCTGTTGATGGCACTCCCAAATAAGGATCAACTGAAGTTCCATTCATATAAAGATGCAAAAGTGCTCATAGAAGCCATTGAGAAGAGGTATAAAGGAAACAAGGAATCCAAGAAAGTTTAGAGAACTCTACTCAAGCAACAATATGAGAACTTTACAGGATTAAGTTTAGAGATAATAGATCAAACGTTTGATAGGTTGCAAAAACTTATTACTTAGTTGGAGATTCAAGGCGAAGTCATTACTCAAGAGGACATAAACTTAAAACTGTTGAGAAGTCTTCCATCTGAATGGAAGACTCATGCTTTGATCTGGAGGAACAAACATGAAATAGAGACCATCAGTTTGGATGACTTATACAACAACTTGAAGATATATGAACCTAAAATCTCAAGATCATCAAGTATAAGTCAAAATCCACAAAATGTAGCTTTTGTGTCCTCCAACAGCACTAACAGCAATAGCAGCACAAATGAAGCAGATAACACTACTTATGGAGTTAGTGATGCTTATACTCAAAGTAATACTACATCTGGAGATAATCTTAGTGATGCTGTGATCTGTGCTTTCCTGGCTAGTCAGCCTAATTCTCCTTAAATTTCACAAGAGGATCTAGAAAAATTGATCCTAATGAACTAGAAGAAATAGATTTGCAATGGGAGATGGCCATGCTGACAATTAGAGCTAGGAGATTCATCAAGAGGACAGGCAGGAAGCTAGATGTAAATGGTCAAAGAGTTGGATTTGATAAGTCTAAAGTGGAGTGCTATAATTGTCATAAATATGGTCACTTTACAAGAGAATGTAGAGCTCTTAGAAATCAGGAAAATAAAGGAAGATAGATTAATAGAAGAACTATAACAATGGAAAATCCAACTGAAAATGCCTTGGTTGCTCAAGATGGAATTAGAGGGTATGAGTGAGCTACAAAAGCTTAAGGAAGAGCATCCTTATACACTTTGTAATTGATGACACATACATCTTCAAGAAGTTCTTACCAGTTCAGATACTAGGTAGATTTCTTGTTCTAATCAACGTGTAAAAAGCTTATGCTACTCTTAGAAGAACAATCAGATAGTTGTCATCAGATTAACTAAAGTCTCAATTTAATTTAGTATCTTAAAACAAGTTTAGAAATCAGGTAGAAGCTAGACTAGCTCACTATAAAAAAATGAGGTTTGTGTTTTGAAGAGAGCCTTATGTTTTAATCTAGAAGTTAACCTAAGAGATAATATGCATATAGATGAAAACAAAAAGAAATTGAAAAAGCAATAAAAAGAGAGAGATAAGAATAAAAACAAACATTAGAGAAGTTTTGTTAAAATTCATAACAAATCTTTGAACTGTGGGAATATTTTCTGGAAAGTCAAGTCTGTGTCAAGTTAAAAACTGACTAAGGATAATAATGCTGCTTTCTTCAACTACGCTTCTCCTGCAGTAGAAAGCTTTATGAATTCATCTGAGATGTTAGAAAATCAGGAGAATAATAAGTCCAAATCTGATAAGGGATATCATGTAGTTACCCCAACTTTTATGGATGAAATAGTTAAAAGTAAGAATATGGATGTTATTACTATGTTACAACAACCTAGTAATGGTATGAAATAGAGTCAAAATCATGAGTCGCTGATGTAAAAAAATAAAGTGATGCAGTAGAACCTAAAACATTAGGAAGAACAGCTAAAGGACCTCCAGTCTATTGAGTATTGGGAATATCTGATGATAATAGTGAGGTAGAATTTATACCTAATGTTAAGGATAAAACTGTTAGACCTAGCACTGAAAAGATAAATTTTGTTAAGTCTGCTAGGAAAACAATAGAGAAGGTATAAACACCTAAATAAAATAAACATTATCCTAGAGGGAACCAAAGAAACTGGAACAATCTTATGACCCAAAGACTAGGAAGTGACTTTAAAATGATTAATAAAACTTGTTTTGTTTATGGTAGTTTTGAGCATCTTTATTACGTGGTGAGAATAAAACAAGGTTAAAGACCAGTGTGGAACAACTCAAGTAGGTGAATCATAAGAAACGGCCAATAAAATGACTCACGTCCTCACCCTAATAGAAATTTTCCACAAACAGTAATAACCAGGTTTGGCAAAATTAATACTGCTGGTGCAAGTGTTAATACCGTTGTCAG
The DNA here is from genome assembly GCA_026074375.1 of Tanacetum coccineum. Taxonomy (NCBI): domain Eukaryota; kingdom Viridiplantae; phylum Streptophyta; class Magnoliopsida; order Asterales; family Asteraceae; genus Tanacetum; species Tanacetum coccineum. Next base: position 7,921 of record BQNB010090003.1, read on the forward strand.
ACCAGTTAAGACTGCTGGCTCAAAAACAACTGTGAGTCATCCTAGACCAATATTAAATGATTACAAAAAGGGTTTTTCACAAGACACAAGGCCATTTAACAAGTATTCAGCAAACAAAAACAGTATTTTCAATAAAAATGTTAATACTGTCAGGGTAAAAGATACTACTGCTATAAATAGAGCAGTAGTAAGTGAAAACAAGGGGAAAAGGGGTTAATGTTGTTAAGGCCTCAGCATGCTAGGTTTGGAAAGCCAAAAACAGTAGTGCATCAAATACTTTCAAGAAATATTCTTACATTGATGCACGAGGCAGATCCAAGTCTATAATGGCTTGGATCATCAAAAGAGTCTAATTCTCTTATTTTATGTGCAGGGCAACCTACAACAGAAGGAGTACAAGGAAAAAGGAGTTATTGACAGTGGTTGCTCTAGGCACATGACTGGAAACAAATGCTATCTTACTGAATATAAAGATTATGATGGTGGTTTTGTTTCTTTTAGAGATGGTAAAGGTAGAATTTTTAGAAAAGGTAAAATCAAAACAAGAACATTAGATTTTAATAATGTCTACTTTTGTAAGGAGCTTAAGTATAACTTGTTTAGTGTGTCACAAATATGTAACAAAAAGAACAATGTTCTTTTTACTGACACTGAATGTCTTGTCGTATCTTCTGACTTTAAGCTACTTTGATGAAATCAATCTTGCTGAGAGTTCCAAAAAGGATAAACAGTTTATAGTGTTGACCAAAAGAGTGTTGTTCCCACTAAAGGTTTAACTTGCCTCTTTGCTAAGGCCACAATTGATGAATTCAATTTATGGCATAGGAGGCTTGGTCACATAAACTTTAAAAACATGAACAAACTTGTGAGAGGAAACCTTGTTAGAGGTTTGCCTTCAAAGATTTTTGAAAATGACCATTCTTGTGTTGCTTGTCAGAAAGGAAAGCAATAAAAAGCCTCCTGTAAAGGACCCACAACATGTGAACACTTATCAGTAAACCCATACATATGCTTCATATGGACATATTTGGTCCTATAAATGTTAAGAGTTTGATGAAAAATCTATATTGCCTAGTTGATCACTGAGTACTTTAGTAGATTTTACTTTGGGTATTCTTTTTGGCCACTAATGATGAAACTAGTGAGATATTAAAGACCTTCATAACTGAAATAAAAAATCAACTAGACTATAAAGTAAAAGTTATCAGAAGTGACAATGGAACTGAGTTCAAAAATAGTGTAATGAATCAGTTTTGTAAAATGAAGGGTATTAAGATGGAATTCAATGTTGCTAGGACTCCTCAGCAGAGTGGTGTTGCTGAGAGGAGGAATAGAACATTGATAGAGGCTGCAAGAATTATGTTAGTTGACTCTAAGTTTCTAACCACCTTTTGGACTAAAGCAGTTAAGACTGCTTGCTATGTGCTAAATAGTGTCTTAGTCATTAAGCCTTATAACAAGACACCTTATGAACTTATTCATGGAAGAACCCCATTGATAAACTTCATGAAACCTTTTGGGTGTCCTGTTACCATCTTAAATACCAGGGATCATCTAGGCAAGTTTGATGGAAAAAGCTGATAGGGATTTTTGTGGGTACTATGTGATTAGCAAGGGTATGCCGAGTATTAACAACGAGGACCAGGATAGTTGAAGAGACCATAAACTTAGATTTCTACAAATGCACCTCATGTGACAGTGAAATGGACCAACTGGCTTTTCATGTTGATCTCTTGACCGCGTATCTATGAACTCATGCCAGTTCTTACAGGAAAACAAACTACCAGTTGCAGAAACTAGAGATAACATTGTTACAGGTCAAGCTGAGAAGAAGACAGAACCTGAACCAGAAAACATGCATAATACCTATCGCACAACTAATCCATTAATCATCTCCTAAGGTACCTAATGATAGTGAAGAAATAAATGCAGAAGTGAACCTATAGAAATTGGATGAAAAGGGAACTTAGATAAAGATGGGAAGATGATCAAGACACATAAGTGATTTGAAAGCTACTTCAACTGGAAAAGCAGCCTAACGGTACTAATATTTTTAATACTGTTGGTAAACATGTTAGTGCTGCTGGACCATCTTTTACTAATGATGATCCATCATCACCAGTTAATGCTGCTAGAACTTCTGAGGAACATCTATTTGAACAATTTTCTCCTTTCAAAAATGAATTTAGTCTTCCAGATGTTCCAAATGTGTTTTCAATTGATGATACTGGAATTTTTGGTAATGCTTATGATGATGAAGATGTGGATGCAGAAGCTGACCTCAACAACTTAGAAAGAACCATGAATGTCAGTCTTATTCCCACAACCAGAATTGACAAGGATCATCCAAAAGACTAGATCATTGGAGACTTTAATTTAGCTATTTAAACAAGGAGAATGACCAAGATTTCTAATGAACATGCTATGATATGTTACACTAATAAGCAAGGGAGAACAAATCACAAAGACTATTAGAACTGCTTATTTACCTATTTTCTCTCTCAAATGGAACCCAAGAAAGTGATTCAAGCTCTGGAAGATCTAATCTGGATAGAAGCAATGCAAAAGGAGCTTCTATAATTTCAACTTCAGAAGGTTTGGACACTGGTTGATCTACCTAATGGCAAGAGGGCCATTGGAACAAAATAGATCTTTAGAAACAAAAATGATGAGAGAGGGATTGTCGTGAGAAACAAGGCAAGACTAGTTGCACAAGGTTATACCCAAGAACAAGGCATTGATTATGATGAGGTTTTTGCTCCTGTTGCTAGGATAGAAGCAATCAGGTTATTTTTTACCTATGCATCATTTATGAGGTTCATTGTGGTACCAGATGATGTGGGAATAGTGCCTTCCCTAATATGGTAACTAAATTGAAGAGGAGGTATAATGTTTGGCCAACCTTTAGGTTTTGAAAGATTCACAGTTTCGCCTGACAAAGTGTATAAAGTAGAAAAAGAATATATATGTCTACACCAATCTCCTAGAGCCATATTTGTCTACCTACTTAATTGAAAATGGATTTAGAAGAGTCACTATAAGATAAGAGACTTTGTTCAATCCAAAGAAGGACAAAGGTGATATCCTTGTTAGTACAGTGAGTGTTGATGATAATCATCCTTGGGTCGCACAAAAGAAGTCTAATATGTGAAGAGTTTTGAAGTTAGATGCACAAGAGATTCAGATGAGCTATGAGAAATCACTTTCTACTAGGTTTGAAAATACCACAGAAGGCGGATGTGGAAATCTTTATTCGCCAAGACCAATATGTGGACTCAATATTAAAGAATTATAATTTTGCCCAGCTGTGTAGAGACAGCAAGCACACCACTAGCGACTAAAAATGGCTTGTTAAGGATTGAATGAAGCTGAAGCTGAAGATGTTCATTTTATACAAATCAAAGGAATAAGGATCATTGAATTCCTTATAGCTCAGGCCTGACATAACAATATGCTGTTGATGCTTGTGGAAGGTTTTATCAAATACTCCATAAAATGTCCATCTCAGCTGTGAAGAGGATATTTAAATACATTGAAAGGTCAACCTAAATTAGGCCTTTGGTAACCTAGAGATTCAGCCATTGACTTTGAAGTCTTTTTCTGATAGTGTTATGTATGGAGCATAGCCTTGACAGAAATCCACAACAGGAGTTGTCAATTTATTGGCAAGAGGATGAATTCATGCAAAATGTAAGAAAGCAGACTCTAGATGCAAATTATACTACAGAAAGCGAGTAATTTTGCAGCTGCTAATTGCTGTGGAAATGTCTATGGATTCAAAATCAAATCTTGTTATGGGTTCAACTTCAATGACACTAAGATTTACATTGATAATGAAAGCACCATATTGTTTATGAAGAAATCAAGTGTTTCACTCTAAAACCCAAGCACAGAGTAGATTAACACCAATTCCATCAGAGAATCTTATCAGAAGAGATTAATTACAGATGATCAAGATTCACACAGACCACAATGATGAGATCATCTCACAAAGGCTATTGATGTTCGCAGGTTTTAAACTTTTGGTTAGCAAGCATGGTATGCTTAATCCGTTAGAGCATGGATAAGGGAAGTTAGTTATTAAGTACAAAGGCTTATACACATAAGATGATTGAAGTTGTATGACAAGTAAAAATGATGCCAAGTTAATTTAAAACTGCTAGGCTGATAGTTCTAATTCTGTTCAGGGTGAAACTTTGTACTAGCTAAACAAACGTTACTTGCTGCTAGGCTCAATAGTGGATTGTTGTACAAATGAAAATTTGTGCACCTGATAATCACAAAGAAGCTTTGTGAGGGAAGGCTATATGGAACTATATGTATAAGTACAGCGGATTCTACATCATAAATGCTTATAATAGAGTGCAAGAGCTTCCAGTAATGACATGGGTTAAATCTGGTAACTGATTACTTTAGTACTGCTACGCTTTAAAAGTAATACTAAACAGTTATAATTGAGCAATCTGCAAGATGTTTTTGGACGTGTTTTTTTTAAAGAACTTAACACTTTGCAGGATTAGAGCTTAAAGGATATATGTTTAATCATGGATATGCTGATTTGTGTGAAATGCTGGTGACTTTTGTTAATACTGCCTGAAGTTTTTCACATGTTGGTTATTCACCACAAAACAAAAAGGACATCAATCACCATGTCTAACAAACAAGAAAGAATTGGCTATTCCAGGGCAAACGGCGACTGGTAAAGAATTCTTAAATCCTTTGATAGCTGGTAGTTTGCCAAAAACTATAAGTGCGAAAGTTAGTACTGCTAGTACAAACTTAGTACTACTAGCCTAATTTAGTGCGGCTAAAGTTACCGTTACTAAATACTGTTCAGGGGTAATTTTTGACAAATTAACGGCTACTTTCATCTTAAGTTTCCTTTAGTGCCTATATAAGCCTATTAATCAAACAATATATTTTACAAATACCAATTGCTCATAATTCATCAAACCCTAATCGATTTTCACACCGACAAATTCAATTATTCATGGCTGATCTTGCTTTTGTAAACCAACATAACATGGTCGCGTATTTGGAAAAGAGTGATGAGAATGCAGAATTTCATCGGGGGGAGGGAGGGGAGGGGGGGGATTGCTGCCTCTCTACATGTTGGATCAACTATGCTCTCACTGTAAGTCCCACTATCTATGCTTTTTATATTGAACAGTTTTGAAATACTGTCACTTTCAAAACAGTCAATTCAGTGAAGCAAATGCATGCTATAGTTGATGGCAAGGCAGTAGTAATATCAGAATCATCAGTGAGGAATGATCTTCTCTTTGATGATGAGGATGGTATTACTTGCCTCACAAATGATGATATTTTTGAAAACCTTGCATTGATGGGGTATGAACAACTTTCAACAAAACTTACTTTTCAAAAAGGTTCATTCTCTCCACAATGGAAATTCCTAATACATACCATCCTTCATTGTATAAGTTCAAAATCAACTGGCTGGAATGAGTTTTCAACTAATTTGGCTTCAGCAGTTATATGAAAATTTTAATTTTTCTAAATTGATTTTTGATGGTATGTTAAGGAACTTGGATTCAAAGAAGTTTTTAATGTATCCAAGGTTTTTACAACTCTTTTTGAATAACCAGCTTAAAGATTTACCAAAACCTTTTAATGATACTTATGACACACCAAGCCATACTAAAAAGGTTTTCTCAAATATGGCAAGGCAAAGTAAAGGTTTTTCAGGAAAAGTTACTCCACTTTTTGACTCCATGTTGGTGCAAAACCATGCACCTGAGGGTGAAGGTTCAGCAATACCCCCTGAACCCCAACCTACACCCTCTATCTTACAACCAAATGTTTTAGAACCTCAAACAGCACCACTTCAAACTGAAACGCCTCTAACAGTTTCCCATGAACCTCAAACTAAAGCTCACATTGAGCAAATACTCCCATCTCCATCTACATATCATAGAAAACACAGAAAGACTCAAAAACATAGAAGAGCCAAAAAGGCCACTGAGTTACCTCAGACTAGTGTGCCTCTAGACCTTGGAGCTGATGAGGTTGTCCATAAAGAGGGGGTGACAGTATGGAAAAGGCTATCACTACTGATGCTAGCTTAATTGCAGCACAGGACAGTGATAACATTATTAGGACCCAAACCACGGCAACGCCTAATGTTGACATTCCTTAAGGAATGGATATAGGTGGCAGTCCCAGACGCCAAGAAACCATGGGGGGAGCTCTTGCTCAGACTAGGTCTGAGAGAGTGCTTGAAAAGCCTAATGAACCACCTCTCCCAGAAGGTCACATATCTGGAAGTGGGGAGGGTAGCATGGAATATACTTTTGAATTGATGGGCATTGTACCACCTACACCCCATGATCACCTCTCCCAGGAGTGTTTTTCACACCTAAGGATGAAGGTAGCTAAACTGAAAGAATTAATAGCTATGTGTATAAAATTATCAAAACAGGTGCTTGACTTGGAGAAAGAGAAGGATGCACAAGCTGTGAAGATCCTCAAACTAAAGCAAAGAGTCAAGAAATTAGAAAGAAATAGGAAGTCAAGCATCTCACACCCAAGAAGGAGGATATACAGGCAGGTTGAGTCTTCTGATGATGATTAGGATTAAGGAGAATTTCCAAACAGAGAGGACAAGAGACAAAATGAAGCCAAATTTAAGAGAGTGATTTTTGATGATCTATTGGATGAAGGAATGGCTTTTGTTCAAGAGAAAGATGTAGAGAACCAATGAGTTAGTACTGTTGGTATAGGAGTTAGTACTGCTGCACCAAGGACTCCTACTACAATAACAGTCTTTGATGATGAGGATGTTACTATGGCTATGGCTCAGACTTTGATAAAGATGAAAGAAGAGAAAGCTAAGGCGAAAGGAGTTGTTATTAAAGATGTAGAAGACTCTTCTAAACCTATCAGATCAATAACAACACTTCAACCTCTTCCAACTATTGATCCAAAAGACAAAGGTAAGGGTGTACTAGTTAAAGAAGAACCTGAGAAACCAGAGAAAGTAAAAAGAAGGGATCAAGGGTTAGCTCAAATAGAAAGTGATGCAGAGTTAGCTCAAAGATTACATGAGGAAGAGTTAGCAGAGTTGGACAGAGCACAAAAAGAAAAAAAAAACAAGAAGAGGCTACTAATGCTGCTTTGGCTGAAGAGTTTGATGAAATTCAAGCCAGAATGGATGCTGATCATGAACTAGCTGTAAGGCTGACACATTAAGAGCAAGAAAAATACACAATTGAAGAAAGGGCCACATTGTTAGCAGAATACTTTGAAAGAAGAAAGAAACAATTGGCAGCAGAAAGAGCAGAGGCAATAAGGAACAAACCACCTACAAGAGCTCAAGTCAGGAACGGGATGATTGCATATCTTAAACATATGGGTAAGTACACTCATCAACAACTGAAGCATAAGACTTTAGAAGAACTTAGAAGCTATACCAAAAGGAGTAGAAGTGGATTAATGATTTTCCGCCTATGGATATTGAAGAAGATGGTAGCAATACAAAGAAAGCTGGCAAAAGGATAAAGAGAATTGCAGATGTAACATTTCTCATTTTCAGGTTATTTACGACTTTAATTATTCCATTATTTATTTTTAGAGTTTTGCGCGTTTGCTTTTAATTATTATCGTATAGTTAAATCGCGTAAACTAAAAATCAACGTTCAACGTAAACGGACACCAAACAAATTAAAGTTTACATCAAGCAAGTGTTATATGATTATTAGGAGTATAATTTATAACTTTTCATAATTTATTTTTGTTGGTTCCGTAAAACGCTTACGTTTCGCAATAAATTTCATTCGGACATACCCGGAAGCACCTTTACCCATCTACACTCAAACAAATACCCACTTTTATACCCAATACCTAAAATTAACTTATTTTATTTAATTATAACTCTTCAAAACCGGACCTAGCATGATTATACAAGAAATAAACACAAAATACCAACTAACTCTTATCTTTGCATGTGATAAACCTTACACACTAGTACCTTAATCACACATTACTAGAAATTGGCACATCAACCTTACAAGCTTGTACCCTAAACAACTCCTAAACACATGGTATTGCAAGATGGTTTTCTTAATACATGCATTATATATAGAGAGCATAAAGTAACTAGCACATACACTTATCATTTTACAAAGAAATCAAACACAAATCCTCTCTTTTCCTCCATTGAAGGCCACGGCTCAAAAATATAGAGCTAGGGTTTTGATATAAATTTCTTTTACAAGTATTCCAAGCATACAAGCACTCATCCTAAGATCATCTAAGGTTACTCAAGGTTTTTGCAAGCTTGGATTTGGGTTTAACAAGGATTAATCAAGAAAACATATTTAGGGTTTTCTTGATTAGGGTTTTGATTTTGGAAGCTTGGTTGAGGTTTATATCTTGTGTTCTTCATCCTACACCGGCGCCGATCCGGCCACCTTCGGCCATCCGCCGCCGCACTTCACCACCACCACGATCATCTCCATCTCCTCACCGTCTCCATCACCAACCAACGCTGCCGCCATCAACCGATACCATATTTCTAGCCGACTTTTTGGTGACCTATCTCTGACCAAATTATACATTTGAAAATACCACTCAAACACAAACCCTAATCTAGTTTCCTACAAGACCCCAACTCTTTATTTCATTATTTTGTCCAAGCTGAGCTCGTTTTTCGGCGACAACTTCTGACTAAACAAGCTACAATAAATAATAAACACATACTTTATCATACCAATCAAACACATATCAAACCCATTTACAACTAAGGTTTAAGCACAACTTTCGTTCCTCTGTAGTTTTTGTTAACCTCGTCTTTCGGCAAAGTGGTTTACGACAAGCATCATTTCTATTTCTTTCCCCAACGAAGTTTGTTTTTCCAATGACTATTGTACGAGTTTCCGGTGAGTAGGTCATTGTTGATTTATTAAAGATATATACGTTTTTTCCGGCGAGAGTGTACGGGTTTTCAACGAAGTAGGTCTATATGGTCTTTCTGGGATAGCGTCGAGGTATCATCTCGTCCTCTATTTTTATTAAGGCAAAAATAATAATAATACGGGTTGTAAGTTTACATACGTTTAGGTGTCAAAAATGAAAGTCATGGTGGACTGGTGGGCGACGTTATGGTATCAAAAAGATGATCAAATATTATCCTCAAATAAGCAAATAGTATTAAATACATAAAATGAACAACAAAGGGAATATGACCGTATAGTGCATGTGCTCATTTCTGAACATAATGTTGTCATTTGAACTAAATTACATTACCGGACCCTGGAGTTGCCGTAGTTGGCAAGTTTAACCCTCGAATTCTAATAAATAAATATATAAAAAAAAGGATAAATTATAAGAATTAAATAATTATATAAATGGGACAATGGCAGTATGTGGACGCAAGTCCGTACATGCGAGATGACATAAATCATGTTTTATTTAAGTAGTTACATAATGGTCCTTAAGGTTTTACTGTTTGGCAATATTAACCCATAAGGCTTTTTGTAAGACTTTTCCAAACCATTACTTTATTAATATGTAATAAAAGTCAAATAATCTTTTGTTAATCGTCAATCAGTTATCTAATAGCTAAGCTGCATATAGCGATAAAGATTATAACTTTAGAAGTCTTTTGAGTTTGTTAGATAATCTGAAAAGTAGGTTTAAATAACGATAGTCGTGTGGATAGGAGTTAAGACATATGTTCTAGTGTTTATAAAATGAACATGTAATTGATTATAGTATCATTGAACTATTTATTAGGTGGTCAGGACGTTGTAGTACTTGATAAGACTCGAGAAGTACCTAAAGGACCTCAAGGTCGCAGTTAGGACCTTGCTCGTGTTTTGTTCGTTGGTTATTATGTACTTCGTTTCGTTGATTATTCCATCACTCACGGATATGTTTAAGGTGAGTTTATAGCCCCTCTTTCACTTGTTTTACATTTACTTTACAAATCCCGGGGGAGAATACATGCTCAATACAACTTATTTACATGTTCGTTTACGATATCTTTTACGTACTATTCTACACACTTGGGTTACATACTTGATTTTGCAATTCATTACAAACACAATTACATGGTTGATTACAAACTTGGTTTCATACCTTGTCACATACTCATTTGCATACACGTTTACGAAATTGTTTACATACTCATTACAAACTCGATTACTTGATTTATATCACACTCTTTTCTACATATGGGTTTAAGTACTCAAAGCTATTTACGAATACAATAGTTAATTTTTATTGGACACAAGTGTTTTCGGTTATCATCTCCTGTTTACATGTGCCTAAGTAACATAACCCACCATTGCCCATTATCATGAACTGTTAAATTCTTGACCGGAGGACCGGTTGAGGAAGCGCGAGTGTATAAATAGATCTATTTGGGATTGACATCCCTATTCGGGTGAGTAGCTCTCACTAGTTTCGACCGTACTGAAACACGAATGCATACATGTCGGAACAATTTGGATGTTGCGGGTTTGAACATCTACACGGGCACATTTTGTGCATTAAATTGCATACATATATGTCGAGCTTCAGTGTCATGAGCTTAGTGCAACAGTAGATATTATTTATGTGGTACTGTATTTGTTATAGTAGACCCATACATTTTGGAAAATCAACGATCTCACTGTCCATACTACTTATTGAACATTACTAATTTCTGAACACTTTTCATTATATTACGGCGAAGCAATAAACACTATTACACTCTTTTGGTTCTACATTTACTCTTACAAATTCTTGGCGATTATTATCAGGATTGAAATGATCATTCGTACTTTATAAATCTTTGGATTCCAACATTTACAATTATACTTACAAAACTCTATGAACTCACCAACTTTAATGTTGACACTT
>BQNB010090004.1:0-27260 GCA_026074375.1 Tanacetum coccineum
TTTACAACCTCCGCACGTTTATGCAAAGTATCAGACGACGCATCTCCTTTGTCAATGATCATCTCCAAATCAGCGAGCTGCTGTTTCAGCATATGTTTTCTAGTTTTCGGACTTTGTCTCATGACATTCCAAACACGTATCTTCTTTTTTAGATATTTCAACTTGTTCATCATGTTGATCATAGCATTAGAATTATCTACCGGAGCTTCACGCCACACCTCATTAACAAAATTCTCAAAACCCTCCATTTTCAGCCAATAATGAAAAAACCGAAATGGAATAGGTCCATAGTCATGAGTAGATTCAAGTAATAATATAGGACGGTGGTCTGATAGAAATTTATCTAGGGTGATGGATGATAAACTAGGACACTCACTCAGTAAGTTAATGGGTCGATGGTATCTAAGTTAATGGGTCGATGGTATATAGAAGTATGGTGATTGGTGCATGTTATTGATATGAAGAAATTTTGTATCTTTGACTGCCTAGATCTTATGCACTAGTAAATATTGTTTGCTTTGATTTTTTCTAGGGGTGTGCACGGTTCGGTTTGGGTCGGTTTTTGGCTAAAACCGAAACCGAACCGAAATATTCGGTTTTTATAAAACCAAAAACCGAAACCGCTCGGTTTTTGGCTGTTCGTTTTTTTTCGGTTTTTCGGTTTTTTGGGTTCGGTTTTTCGGTTTTTTCGGTTTCAAACCGTTTAAATTTAGTTGTAGCTAATTTATATTAATAAACTTGTTTTACGTAGAAAATTTATTTTTTTATTTTTGTCAATATGAGCATAATAATGTCAAATTCAACAATTATACACATATAAATGAGACACACACACATGCAAGTTAAAATACGCATAGTATGATCATTGTCATATATGTAACGATATATTGTTAAGTAAACAAACGTACATGACAAACACATACATAAACATTAAGATATATATATTATATAATTTCACCCATAAAATAAATATGAATTTAAAAATTGGATTTATTATTTATTTATTTATATTATATTAATTATATATTATTATAAAACTGGTTTGGTTTTTGGACGAAAACCGAACCGAAATTTTTTGGTTTTTGAAAAAGTAAAAACCAAACCATCGGTTTCTAGTTTCGGTCGGTTATTTCGGTTCGGTTTTTTCGGTTTTCGGTTTGGTTTCGGTTTTTTCGGGTTTTTCTGCTCACCCCTACAATATACAAGGGATGCAAGCATCATACGAGTACAATGAGCTAGGGGGAGCTCGAGTGCCTCAAAGTAGATTGCTTGGGATGATTAAACGAGGTTGATAGGAGCAAGACTTCACTAGGATGATGCAAGCTCAAAATTTTTGAAGATAGTTATATATTGTACAAAGAGAAGATAGAAGTAGAGAACTCGGAGCACACACCTTTTTGTTTTGACAAAAGGGGGAGAAAAAGCGTAAACGAGTAACTTAAATATTTTACTATGATTTAAGGTTTACATATTTTGTCATCATCAAACAGGGGAAGATTGTTGCGATATTTAATCTATACATTCTCTTTGAGTTTTGGTGATGACAAACATGTAACTTGTAAAACATTACGTAAAATACGTGAGTTACTCGTATACATAAATCATCAACATAAACATTCTTCAACTCCTCTCGACGTCCCGGTACTCCTACAAATATGGACTTCGCTAATTGGATCGGGCCAAGAAAACGGACAAACCCATTGGGAGCCCAATAGAGTTCGGCCCATTAAGGCCCAATCAAAGCTTTTAGAAGATGAAGAGAAACTAATGAATTCAAATTTGAATTTGCTTCTAGAAAATTCTAGAAAATGGAAGGAAAACTAGTTAATTCAAATTTTGAATTAAGGTGCATCCTTTTACCCATTGGTAAGTTCACCCTATTATCCAATTCATCCTTTTATACATTGGAAAAAAGAGACTTCTCAAAGTTATAATCTTCCTATAAATACCAACACTATTCCTCCTCCTCCTTGATCAAAAACCCATGGCCAAAAAGGCCCTACACACAATTCTTATGTTTTCATTTTTAATCATGTTTCTAGCATAAGGCTTGATTCATGGTTACTTTCTAGATGAATTCTACTAGTACCAAGGGGTATGTAGTGATGTATAGGATGTCTCTACATGAAAGTAATCTTTACTTGCTTATCATGTAGTAGATCGGGTCACATAGAAGTGATTACATTTGATCACTTGTATGGTAGATTGTGCTGTATATTGTAATTTATTCATATCTTTTGTAATCGTGTGTAATTTATTCATATCTTTTGTAATCGTGTGTAAATACTTGTAAGGGTGGTTAGTATTTTAGGCCTTAAAATACAAGCGTGTGGTAGATTGGTTCTAGCTAAGATTAGGACTCGACATTTGACTTAGTGTTGGAAATTGGTGTAAGCTACTTATGTATGGTTTTCTCCACCTAAAGTGAGCTTGTTGACTAGTGAAGTAACTCTCGAGTTGGATACTCAGGGAGTAGAGTAAGGCGAAGAGGAGCTTCGTGACCGAACCACTATAAATCATCGTGTCTGGTTTGCGTTTCTTTTTACTTATCTCTGTACATTTATACTCGCATTTATCGCTTTATATTTATACTTGCATTATATAGATAATTGCGTGATGTGTTTCTTATATAGTTTTGATCATGTTTGTGTCGTGGATTGATGTGAACATTGTGTTTTGGTTTGTATTGTTGTGATATGATTTTATATCACGCTTGATCGGTAATTTGATACGAAACATTTTAAGTTTTTAAAAGGAAAACGTATTCACCCCCCTCTACGATTTCCACACAAATCATAAAAATAAATGGCTTTTGGACGTACACAATACCATGATACAATACTGCTAAGCTAAACTATACCGACTACCAGGCATACTACATGTATATCAGATACAAGAGAAAAAGAACTCTGACAAGCCTTTTTTTAACACATACATTTGATACAGCATACAAAAATTACTATCTTTGATGCATACACATTCATTACAAAACTACCAATGTTCACCATTTTTACCTACCATAGCCTCATGACTACATTTCCTAACCATTTACCCCTAAATCAGATATAGCAGCCACATCCTTACTACATATAGAACAAGGATAAAGAGGGTTAGACATCATCAGTCAGGGAACACACACCCTTAATGAGAAACCATCATAACCTCCTAGTAGTGCAATGATAGGACCAAGAAGTTTCATCTTTCATGACTCTCTATTCCTATCAACTTGCACTACCACAACCAAGCTCATTTACCCTCCTTATCAAGGAAACCTACCTCATGAAACACAAATAATCAAATAGCAACATTGCTAAGTAGTCAAAAAGACCCATTCCAGGGCCAGTCTAACTTGACCAATCACCACAATACCGCTTTGATTGAAAGTGATCAACATACAAGGCCATCTTAATGAAATAAGCTTAAAACATGAGATAAAGGATAAAATCCTTACTTATTAGGTGCAAAAATCATCATGAAAAATATCTTCTACATAGCCTATAGAGTCAACTAGGCTATAAAGAGAACCAAACTAGTTAGTGCATGAAACTTCCTTATGACCCAACAACGTCATATTAAGATAATTGAACTCTAATTTTTGCCTAAACAGACCCACAAGAGAAGCCAATTGTCAAATCATTAAAGCTATTTGATCAAATTATAAGCCATTTGCACCCATACAACCTTACGAAATTCAAAAGAACTGCTAATCCCAAACACTCCTTTATGCAATATCACTGGCATTCCACCTTTATACCCATTTTGATGTTCAATTCAACTAAGCTTTTGTAACAGCCTTATTCAGATTAGCTTTCAAACTTGACAATCTCAGTCTTATAGTCTCAACAAAAACTTCATATAGCTCATCAATACTCCTTTTTTCTCCTCTGAATAATATGTATTCATCTCCTGCCATAATAGATAAACACTGGCAGCCAACCCCAACCTTCTAATGATACTGTTAATAGAGTTCCCATTATATTCTATAGCCATATTGTTCACATTGTCACTCCATTCCACTTTACTACACCTTTAACTTATTTTCTATTTAACTATGTTCCATAACTGAGTATGATACTTACACTAAAAGAATAGGTGTTTATGAGAGTCCTGACCATGAAGATAAAGAAAGCACACCATCATATCATATGACCCCCAGCTCTTGATCTTATCTTGAGTAGCTAACCTTTCTCGTACAACCATATACAGAATAAAAGCATGCTTTGGAATATTCTAAGAAAACCATATAAGTTTACTCCAATTTACATTCCCATTTTCATTAATCAAATCTTTATAAGTTTGACTTACAGAAAACATCATTCCCTTCCATTATGACTTATGCATACCATTTCATCTTGTTTGAACTCATCAATCACCACATTTTGAATCAAGCTAAGATTATGATACTTTTCAACATATTCGGAATACCATATAGAAATTCCATTCACAACTAAATATTTCACCACCATATGTACGTATTATTGATATGGTGTGATTGAGGTTTTTCTTTATTATATGTTCTTGTGAAATGACGAGGTTTAGACATATTTTATTTTTTGTTTGTCATACTATATACAAGACTTATAATAATTTCGATGCGGATATTGCAAAACCTAAAAGTTTTACAATCCTCTTAAGCAGAGTACCTAATCGTTGCAGTGTAGTATATGCAAGACTCGGGGGATTGATCGTTCTATAGGGTAATAGTGAGGTAGGTTTGAATTTTATGTTACTAGATCTAAAGGTTGAGGGAAGAGAATTTTTGTATTTTTTATAAAGCAAGTAAAATCAATATGTTGAGAGAGGTGGGCTTTAAACTAAACTACGACTAATCTAGATTTAAACAAATTATGCAAGAAAAGTAAAATTGGTGACAACTCTTACAAGTAAACAAACGTGCTCACTTAATCATGCACTACTCCCTGTTGATTCCTCTAACATGTTGCCCTGTCACCCTCGTTAGTGTAATGTGTAAGTATTCCCCTTATTTAATTATGAATTGGTCATAAACGCATCTACGTGATCACCTAGGTAGACAACTCTTGTCAATGCTCTTCCACACAATAGTTACACCACGCGCAATAAATACTTAATTAGTTATCTTCGCAAACATGAGGGTCTAATCTAATGCTAATCACGTTCACTATACGTCTATGTTAATGTAATATCTTATAACTAGTTTTCAAATGCCTAACGTATACACCATTAACAAGAAGCAACAAATTAGAGTTCACAACTAAGTTTTATGCAATCATAAGTAAACACATATAAATTTAGCCTAACATGTTAACAAGAAGAAAAGAAAACCAATTAATCATCATACACATAGACATATTTGAACGATTAAAGATTGAATTACTTATCTTCAAACCAACATGAGATTATGTAAGTATAAGGGACATAAAAAGCCCTAAAAAATCATCTATAATGGCTGCAATATAGATCTCTAAAGTTCCACACACGAATTATGAAATAAAGAGCTTGTATATATAGGAATTGGGCTCTAACGGTGTCACTAGGGTTTTGTGACGCCGTCACCCCGTCGATATCAAGTTAGGGTTCTTCAGCCGACATATCCTAACGCCGGTAGGTATTCTAGTGACGTCGTCACTTTGTAATTATGATGTCGTCACAAGCTTCTAATGACGCCGTCTCCACACATTGAAGAGGCACAAAACGTGTCCAAAACTTCACTTTCTAGGCACAATTGGTGACGCCATCAAGGAGGTGGTCGCGAGGTTGAAAAGTTATGTTTTTGCCTTATTTCTTCCCGAATCGAACCCAAGTCACGTGTATTCCTTCCAAGTGCTTCCCAAATGTTAATTACATAATTAAATGATTTAGTGCAATAATATAACATATTTGCATAATATTAGGGGTTAAATGACCCCGAAAATGTAACATTCTCATATTTTCAGGTCATTTACGACGTCATATATTTCACTATTTTTTTTTTCTTTCTCGTACGTGTTTACTTTTGCACTGCGTCCAATGTTATTTCAGTTTCAGCGTAAAGCGCGTAAAGCTTTAACATTCATTAAATATTAGCGTTAAACGAACAACACGGAAATTAAGTTTTCGTCAAGTCGACGTGCAATATATTAATTTTTACTCGAAAAGTTTAGATTCAACTTTTGATATTGTCTATTTTTTTATGGTTACGTAAATGTTTACCGCTTTTGAGAATAAATTAGTTTTTAGCGCATACCCGGAACCAAAAAAATTAATCTACGCTTCAACAAATACTTGTTGTTTATAACAAATGCGACAAAAGTTTTAAAAAACAATACTACATTAATAATTGAGGACGAATTTACCATGAAATAAATAAACCAAATACATACACTTTACAAAATTTATTACAATAGGTAGTTAAAGTTACCAAACTTATACTAGGCAATGTAATACTTTCATTTGCAAATAAGATATTAGTAGTGAATTCATTCCCTAAATTTAATTGATATGTTTTCTATTTAGGGGAACAAGTCATTAAAAACTAAAGACTTTCACAAGTCTTGCAAAGACTCCTTAATTCTCCTCATTGTGTTTTCTTTGAATCAGTCTCTCAGGGTACTACTAAAAGGCTATGCATAGTAAGTAAACTCACACACTTCTTCATTTGCAAAGAATACTTCACCATATACTCCCTTGTCTCTTTAAACCCTCGGCCAACATCAAACCACTACCAATTCCATACAAAAAATTTTAGTTAAACACTTAACTCATATGTTACATATTTCTAAGATCCTTACCAGAAGATTTAAGGCTTGGTTTAAGCCTTTACAAGAGTTACAGCAAGAAAAAAGGGAAAATTAGGTTTAATTGTAAATTGGGTTTTAAAGCATCTTGCATGCTTGGGTTTTACAATTCTCTAAACAAGGGTTTGGATTGTGTTGGTTATCATATTACATCACCATAAGGTTATCTAAAACCCTTTATGTCTTTACAATTATCATTTTATGTGTTTATATGTTCTATTTAGCAATATCACCATTTAGGATACTTTTAAACATGTAAAACATATTTCTACTTGTGATCATGGTTTTGAACATTTTTACATATGTTATGAGGTTGATATATCATGAAATCTATGGATATATAATGTATTGTAACATGTGGTTAAGTTCGTAAACATGTATTCTGTTATAAACTTGTTATTAATGTACTTAAGAAAGATTAGGGTTTTAAAGCCTTGTTAAGGACTTGATACTTTGGAAGACTCTCATGGACACATTTTGGATATTGGACTTCTATTATATGTTAGGACAAGTATTATAATAAGTCTGAAAAAAATTATGGTAGATTATTAAGTTAAAAGGTATATAACAACAAGTTATAAAAAAAAAAAAAAAAAAAAAAAAAAAAAAAACAAAAAAAAAAATAAAAAAATAAATTGATATGTATTAAGTATTAATAATGGGGATGTTTGGTTCCGACTTGGTATACAGCCCTACAATGTTTTAAGACATTGTTAGTACGCCTCCAAGACGGATTTCCAAAATGACATGGAAACTCAAAAACCGATTTTAGAACTGAAAAAGATACAACGATTTCAAGTTTACGTTAAATTTTATACTTTTATAAAAACTTATTTTTATAAAAGTTACTATTCATCCACAGAAGAAAACTTATACTATTAAAAACATCAATAATCGATATAAAACTTTTTAAATACGAAAGACCGTGCTCAAAAGGATGCTAAAAACGGAGGGTAAAACGATTAAGTTATGACATTTCGAGATGTATCGATGATAACTAAATCTATACAAAATAAATTTATAACTGTTATGATACAGTGTAAAAATCACTATTCAATAGACAACTCAGATTTTGAAATTGTTATATTTTGATAATCTCGATCATTATACGAAGGCTGTGGGACATAAGAAACGAACTTTAAAACGATGAAAGTTTTAAACAGTTTTACTAAAGTATAATTATAGCAATGTTTTACTTTATAAAGTATGATTTCATATTATCACCGAATTAGTTGGTGATGTAGCTATATAGAATTATATGTGGTATAAGTTTTAATCAAAAGTACTTTATATTACTAGGGAGTTTCATAATGAGGCTCTTCGGGCTGGTGGAAGTTATCAAACGAGTTGTTGGATTACGATTTAAAGTGTCCTAGCTCCTCATTTGTAACTACCATGACCTCTTAATTTTGATAGCACTGAAAGATGTATCCGATGAGCATCGTACGACTCCTTCTATCTAATCAAATAGCTCGTAGTTACTTACTACACGCAACAATATCTATTTGCGATTCCACCGGCTTTCAATCTCAGTCCGTAAGCGTGACGCATTTTCCTATGTGAATATCTTGTTGATTACTATCTTCACACTCGTAGCGTGGAGATTCATAGACCTACTTTCTATCTACTCTGTTGTTATATCACTAAAACTCTACGGGGTGAAATTACATGCTTGTTTTACTACGGACACAAGTGTTCTAAACTGTATGCTATCCAGATTATTGCCTGATTATTATTGCCTAAGTTACCACAGTGCCATCTAAGTCCCTAATATCATGAACCGTCAATTGCTATTATAGTGAGCGCTAGTGTTGTGGATAGATCTATCGGGACTAACAATCCCCACCGGAATTTATGGTCACAAGTTGATCATGGTGCATTTAACATTTAGAGAACTGTAGGTTGTTTTGGCAGACACCCTACCTATTTGGGGCAGACAGACAGTTAAGGCTTCGAGGTCATGAGCTTAGTGCAATTATACATGTTTTAGACTATTGAATTTGTTCATAGTCTACCATTACTTAAATCTTGTGATCCACACTTTTACAGACAAACATATGAATTCACTCAACCTTTATGTTGACCTTTAGCATGTTTAATTTTAGGTCCTAAGATATAAGCTTGGATGAGAGCCATGACGGATATCAATGAAGATGGATTCTGTGTTTATTTAAATTCAATGCAACTTTTATCTATAAAAACTTAAGTCACCTTTTGGTAGTATGAAGCTTTTGTTTAATTAAAAACATATGTGGAAATGTTTATGACTTTTAAAACATATGGAACCTAATGTATGAACTCTGATATTTTGCTATGGCATCGAATGGAATCTTATCTTAAAACGTCCATTTAAGGTCGTTTCCTATATCTTGATTGTTGTGCTTTGACGTAGCACCCCATTGTTACCATTCCGCTGCATACCAGATTTTGGGGGTGTTACAGATTGGTATCATGAGCCAAAGTTATAGGGAACTGGGTCATTTTCAAAACCTAGTCTATAACCAAAATTTTTACAGATTTTCTTTTCTTTCATTTTCAAAATACAGAATCCTTCATCGCTGATCTGATATCCGCGCGCGCATTCCCTGATCTTTACTTACTCTTCTGATTATCATTGTTGTATTATAAATTTTATATATAACTTGGATTAAATTCGATCCCTTATGTCTATCTTTTAGCGTATTACTATTCATTTGTATCGGTCGATTATATAAATATTGACCATTCTGATTAATTCATGATTATTATAGAATTCTTATTTTCTCGGTTAGTATCATATACCTCGACTCAATGTACTCTTACAAATTCTTACCGGATTTTGTACTTGTATTATTGACAGAATCATGCCGCCCAGAAGATTGAAAAAGAAATCTATTAAGAGGTTGGTGGAAAAGCGTGTGGCTAAAGCTATTGAAGAATACGAAAAGTCTAGGGCTAATCTAGATAGTGCTGGAAGTTCAGGAGGAAACCCTGGGAATGCTGGAGGAACTATGAATGTGCACGGTTGTTCGCACAAGACTTTTATGAATGGAAAACCTCACACTTTTAATGGAACGGAGGGTGTTGTTGGGTTAAGGCGTTGGATAGAAAAGATTGAGGGCAAGTTGCAAGTGTTGGTAATTTGCATGTGTCCGGTAAGAAGATAAAGTTATGTTTGCTGCTAGTACTTTCGAGGGTCATGCGTTAACATGGTGGAATGGGAATGTTCACACCCTAGGGCTCGTCAATGCTAACCATATTCCCTGGAATTGAATTCAAGATGTAGTGACTACGAAATACTGCCCAGCAACCGAAATCCAAAGGATGAGCAAAGAGCTCTGGACTTTGACTCTGAAAGGAGATGACATCGAGGCATACAACAATCGTTTCCAAGAGCTAGCCTTGATGTGTCCTGAATTGTGCCACCACTAAAAGAAGAAGATTGGAAAGGTTAACTCGTGGGTTTCTTGAAGAATCAAAGGAAATATCACTTCTTTCAAAGTCCTGCAACTCTGCTTGATGCCATCAACATGGCTGTGAAATGGTTGAGCACGCAGGTTCAGGGTAGGCTACTAAAACTTGGTGAAGCAATAAAAGGAATGGGAAAAGACCACCAAAGGAAACACCACCACCACCCACCAACAACTACAGATAACAACATCCGCAACCGAAACCTACTCACTGGTACATAAATGGGTATGTGACACTCTAAAATTGTGTGACGAATATACATATGGGTCACATGTGTATTTTTTGGGTGTTTTGTCACTAAAGATCGCGCCTCTTGTAGGGCACTTACCGGTCTCAGTTAGGGCAGTTTGTGTCTATTTCCATTGAAAAAGTAAGTTTTGTAATATTTAGTCACACAAAACATGATTTTTTTGGGTATTTAGTCACATACAATTAAGCATAAAGTGGCCAATAGTGTTAATAAGTGTGACTGTATGCTTTTTAAGGTCAAGTAAATGTGCATTTTTTGTAACGTGCATTTTTTGTGACTATTGTTCATCCAATGCCCACATGAATTTTAAGTTTGTGTGGCGTTTTGTAATATTTAGTCACACAAAGCATGTTTTTTTTAATTTAGTCACATACAAGTTAACCAAAAGTGGCCAAAAGTGTTAATAAGTGTGACCATATGTTTTTAAAGTCAAGTAAATGTGTATTTTGTGTGACTATTGTTCATCTAATGGTCACATGAATTTTATGTTTGTGTGGCCTTTTGTAATATTTAGTCACACAAAGCATGGTTTTTTGGGATTTAGTCACATACAAGTTAACCAAAAGTGTTAATAAGTGTGACCATATGCTTTTTAAAATCAAGTAAATGTGTATTTTATGTGACTATTGTTCATCCAATGGTCACATGAATTGTATGTTTGTGTGGCCTTTTGTAATATTTAGTCACACAAAGCATGGTTTTTTTGGGATTTAGTCACATACAAGTTAACCAAAAGTGGCCAAAAGTGTTAATAAGTGTGACCATATGTTGTTTAAAGTCAAGTGAATGTGTATTTTGTGTGACTATTGTTCATCCAATGGTCACATGAATTTTAAGTTTGTGTGGCGTTTTGTAATATTTAGTCACACAAAGCATGTTTTTTTTAATTTAGTCACATACAAGTTAACCAAAAGTGGCCAAAAGTGTTAATAAGTGTGACCATATGTTGTTTAAAGTCAAGTGAATGTGTATTTTGTGTGACTATTCTTCATCCAATGGTCACATGAATTTTTAGTTTGTGTGGCATTTTGTAATATTTAGTCACACATCAAATTAAACAAAGAGTGACCAATAATGTTGATAAGCGTGACCATATTATGTGAGTGCATCTTTTAGTCACATATAACAAATCAATAATTTGTGTCATTATATATATATATATATATATATATATATATAACAGATCAATTAAAAACAAAAAGCAATTTCAAATTAAATAAAACTCGAATGTATATAACTGAACCAAATATACAATTGTAATATCGTACATAATCAAATTCTCAGCTAAACACAATCTATGAACAATTCTAAGTAGTTGCATAAAGGAATAGTTATTTGCTTGTTTCTTAAAAAAGATGTCAAGCTGCTACATGTCTTTCTTCTGTCAGCGGAGCTCGTCATCCTACACTACTATCAACGATCACCATCACCATGCCTACAACTACAACACAATGTACTACACAAACACGCATACCTTAAAAATAACAATTGAAGGTACTGCAATAGCACAAACTTCTTTAACAGCACTAATATACTCAGAATAGTATTAACATATATATTAGCACCAATAATCTCCCTTAATCCCAATAGCAGTATTAACAAAGAACCAGCAGCACTAATATATAAGCAGCATGCAGCATTAATAACTACCAACAGGCAGCAATAATATCATATTGGCAGCATTAATGTTGAGTAGTATTAACCATGAGCAGTATTAATATCATATTGGCAATATTAATGTAATATCATACAAGTACAGAGATGAGAAGCAGCTTACAGGGACAAGAGTGTTAGGTATTCCAAGTATAGTTGCAACGAAGATACAAACTACTTCTCCAATGTTAGAAGAAATCATATATCTGATGAACTGCTTCGTGTTAATCTGTGGGTCTTTAAACATATGCAGAACTTGTTCCTTGACAAAATCGTTAAGCAAATAGGGGAAAAGACTCTCTTGCTTATTTGCAACATAGTTTGCTTCAAACACTTTGGTGTAGACGGAAAACTCATGTTCTGCAGCCAACGGGAAATCATAGTTTTTTGTGTAGATACCTGTGATCTCTTGTATATTTGCAAAGGGAAAAGGTGATTTTACTGATATGACAGTAGTAGAAAAAAAGATAGGCATAAGGAAGGAATTACAATTTCTTGGCCAAGGCAAGCACAACCAATCAGCTCATCGAGAAGTATGACTTCTATGGATATTGGAGCAGTAGTAGGGGAAACTAGGTAATGACGGCTTTAAAGGGTAAGCTTCTGATACCTGTTGTATACAGCCTGTCACGCAGAGAGCTAAATGTGTGAGCATATATACACTGATTTACTTTACAATGTAACTTAAGAGAACCCGGATAAAAATAAAAGTCACCTTCTCCCTAATGACTGTGAATGGCCCTTCTGATTGGCAATGAGAGCAGGAACGACCGACAACCTCTGCAGTAGACAACTTTTGAAGAAAAGAACCCAAAAGTGATGTGCATTTGTTACACGTATATTTCACTTCCAGCAAGTGTTGAAAAACTTCAGATAGTCAGGTGACAACTCCTACTATACCGGAAAAGTTTCCAACATAGTCATCTCTGCAAATGAAATAACAGCATAAATATCATTGAGTCATCAACAAACTGTTAACAAACTAATAGCCAAACCAAAAAGGTGATAGATCTATCATATATATATATATATATATACCCGTACTAATTGTTCTTAAATGCACGCACATTTACATAGGCAAACTGATATGGCCCAGTTTAAAAAAAACCGCTTTAGAAGTCTATATTAAATGTACTTTTAGTACGGGTCAATTATGTAACTGCACACAATTATACTAAACTGACCCGTGTAATTTTGTAGTATGGGTCACTTTAAAAAACATTAACTCGTAACAACACACAATTTATAAACCCAACCTAAATTGACATATTCGAACTAATAGCCGATATGGGTCAGTTTAGTAAATGCCAGAACAATATGTTAGTTGCAGCCTTAGTTGACACATTCAAACTAATAGCCGATATGGGGCAGTTCAATATAAACCAAACAAGTTATAAGGATAAATAATTATAAACCCATTCAAATTATAAACCCATTCAAACTAATAGTCGAAGTATTTTAACTTAGATGATTCAAAATGCGCTCATGGTAGTTGCATCCTTCTCATTGAATGAGAATTGTACCTGCCAATTGTACAACAACATTATGAAAAGAACCTATTGCAAAATAGCTTGACAGATTGTTCTAAATGCAAATTCTGTTTTGACATGAAAATGTCTAATAGTCCCTTAATAAATGTCGCTTGCTAGATTATTAGCCTAGGCTATTATCTAGTCATGTTTTATTGCTCAAAATTTGCAATTACTTATCTTGCATCTTGTATCCAATATGAGTCATACCTGGCGACAATTAAATGACAATTTGACCCATTTAAACTTACGGCAAGCTAAACTGATCCGTAACAAAAAGTGACCCATTCAAACTGAAAGCAACCTAAACTGACTTGTACTAAAAAATGACCCAGTGACCCATTTTAAACCAAACCCAGCCTAAACTGAACCATTCGAACTAATAGCCTGATACGGGTCAGTTAAGTTAAATACACACACATGACACACCGGCTGTGATAATAAAAGGTAACCCATAATAATGATAAACTTTCTTCACAACAAGCCCCTACTTACTTTGGATCCCCGCTAACTTTTGCATTTTCAAAGCCCCTCTTAAACTGAATTCCGAATTTCCTAAGTAGCTGAACATCCTTTCGCTTGAGTCCCTTCATTGTCTGCACCAATCACACAATCACAAAAACAGTAAAACTCAGAGTGTGCTTAACACAAATAGGTCAAGTATAGCTAACACAAATGGATCAAATGAGTAGAAAGTCACCCAATGTATTTTATATGCATACCACCTCAGTACCTCTTAGCTTTATAAAAGCAGAAAATGAAACTACCAGAAGAAAAAGTAAAGGACACTTACAATAATGACCCCAAGTATGTGTTTCCTTTCCTAACAAGAAAGCAGGCTGCACTCAGCGCCAGCTTGTGTTGGTGTAACAAGGGTTCTAGAAGCCTTTGTTCAAAAACACATGCCAGAAGTTGGTACCTAAAAAAGAAAACGTGAAAATATTTAAGTTTATTGTGCATGGAAAGCTGTAGGTACAAGTTTAATAGGTTAGAATTTGTACTAATTGGGATCAAGGTTATGCTTTTATTTGCTTAAATGTAGTTAATCTTAACAACAGAAAGATAAAAACCATGCATCAAACTGAATAATGGGTCAAAACTATTCATTATCAGTGTAGGTTGAAACGGGGTGGATCGTTCTGGGTTGGTTCTTTTTTGAAAGGCAAGCTCGCACACACACGCACCCCTATATCATAGAGAATCCTACACAACCACATCGCAAGACTTGAACCGACAACCGGGCACATAACTTCCACATGGGTACCGCTAGGCCAAAGGCCCTTTGGTGCTCTGGGTTGATCAGCAGCCAACTTTTAGTTCATTTTCTTAAAATTATAAATAGTAACTGTGTAAACTGGCTTACCACATTCCCCTGTTAGCTAATTTTAGTATTTCCAATACATAAAACTTCCAAAATACTTTTATACAAAAAGCTAGATTACTGTTGCATTATACTAATTAAAATGGATAGCCATCTTACCATTCCTTCTTTATAATCTTTGCCTCTTTTCCTCTTACCAGGAAAATAATCTTGATCATACTGTATAAAAGTTATGAATTCCATTAGATTATACATATGAATCATATAAAACTCAGATAATAATTGAAACCATTCACGAGTGTAAACCATTCACCTTCATTAGGTGGCCATTATGAAAGTCTGAATCAAGCTTTCAGCTGTACGCTTTTGTTCAGGTTTCCCTGAAATAACAGCTACACGATCACCACAGGATGATTTGTTATCAGATATCTCTACAGAAGCTTCTGATATCTGTTAATAAAACAAAACCCAAATGAGAACTTTAGATAAAATACTTAACTCTACGTCTTATAAAACAAAAGCATACACCATAAAGAAATGTAAGATATTCACCTTACGGATGTTATCCACATTTGCTCGACCTCTACCCATCACATTACCAACTGCATGACCAGGAACCAACATCTCCAAGGCAGAAGATGACAATCTGATTGAGATCAATAATTAACATAACATAAGCAAACATCATAGGCTCCTGATGTAGAAGAGTTCTACATCAGCCTATATATAGTTATGGATACATACCTCCATGAAATGCATATGCTAGGATCTATGCTTTCTAAGTGACCCAAAATATAAAGATAATGCTCAATGATGGCTATCTGTTTGCTAGGATCTATGCTTTCTAGCTGTTACCTCAGAAACTGACAGATATTACTTATATAGATATTCATCTAATGATTAATCAGGATTTCATCATCGATGTCACTTTTTTTCTTGTTAACTGATTTGGATATTGTAAAACATTTTTATTTGGCTATATTAGTAAACAATGATAAAAAATATTAAATCCACACCGTCGTGATATTCCACATTAGTTGTTTACTACACATATCCCAAGCTATATGTTATTTTCTTTATATAAACAGTGAACTGAAATAAACTTGTAAAAGGCAGTCTAAAGTCAGTTTCCTAGATTAATAATAAATCTTTATTCTTTGCCTAAACCCAAGAAGGTTTTGGACATAGAACAAGTGTCACAAAACTAAACTTGTCGTCAAGTAATTATTTGCTTAGTACTAGTTACTAGCTTACATTAAAACCGAACAGAATGTGTTAATTATAGGTGGTTTGCACTGTGACAAAATTAAGATATATGTTATGTGGGCACATCATTTTCAATAACGCTAACAACCTCTGGTCCATAATGTTCACCTAATCTGATACAGGATCCCTTAGAGCCTTATCCCTTAATCAAGGAAGGAAAATAAATTCGAATAAGATTTCAAAATCAAACTCAGAAATGACAGTATACAACCTGTTATATTATTTTTACACTATGACATTAGATAAAGCTCTAATTGTGTCCGGCGATGAGCTTTTTGGAGTGTTTAAGAGCATTTATAAGATAATGCTTGTATTGCAATGACGGCTTTTAAAAAAGCGTTTAGCTTTTACGTCATTATACAATATAGGTATGTTAGGCAAAACTGTAGTAAAAGCTAAACGCTCTTAAAAGCTCTTTACCAAACATATACTCTATATAAATACATATACAAATATATGTTATCAAACGCTTATATAAAACAAACATCTACTACTGACAAAGCTACAACGTAAACGGTAAGGGTGTGTTTGGCAAAAGTAGCGCTAAGAGTAGCAGTTAGATGTAACCGGTGGCAGTTTTTTTATATAAAAACGTCACGTAACGTAGATGTACTCCTAAATGCTCAATGCTCCTAAATGCTCCAAAAAAATAAATAAAGCTACTTGCTGCTTAAACGAGCATTAACAAACAAAATGCTCACCGCTCCTAAATGCTCCGCACCAAACACACTCCAACTACCAGAACATAATATAAGCATACCATTCTTTCACCTTTAATACTAGCCAAACATTACTCAAGGAGATTAACATATAAAGAGAAAGAACAAACTTACAATGTTGGTCAGTTGAACCATGAAGTCAAAATCAGTCCCTAAAGTCAAAATCAGACACCAAAAGTCAAATATATAAAAACTGAGTCAATATACCTCGAATCCAAAAGATAGTTCTTGCGCCACAACATACATTTAGATTAATATATACAAGTTATTAATACTTCAACTAATTAAAAATTACACAAGATGGATGGGTGGTTTCATTTCCGGTAATTAATATGAGTAATAGCGGGTAACATGTGGATATCGTGGGAGAGCAACAGAGGATTCCGATGGTTATAGGTAGCGAATTTGTGGTGGATCGAGATTAGAAAGGTAGTGAAAGAGTGGAGGGAGGATTTGATTTTGAGTAAAAAAAGTGTAGGCGGGATACTAAAAAGATAAAGCGGGGAATCGAAATATTTTGGGGTGTTAGAAATTTTTTAGTTAAAAATAGTGAAAAAGGGGTTTTGTATAAAAAGGTTAAATGTGTGACAAAACTTGACTCTATGATTTAGCCACATAAACAATTATTTCATGTGACCATATATAACATCTTGAATTTAGTCACACAAACACTCAATGTGACCATATATAACATCTTGAATTTTGGTTAAACTTAATCATGTATGTCTATGGTTTAGTGTGACCATATATGACATTTGGTCACACTGTTCAACTGTGTGACATATATTTGTCACTTTTAAATGTATATCGTGACTAATGCTTCAAACTTACTTTTCAGTTGTCACACATTTCAAATTCATATGTGGCTAAATATTCAGTAAAAAATAGCAGTCACTTTTAAATAATGTGTGACAAACTTGACTATATGATTTAGCCACATACACAATTACTTCATGTGACCATATATGGATTTTGGTCACACTATTCAATTGTGTGACATATATTTGTCACATATGTATATATATAGTGTGATTAATGTTTCAAACTTATTTGTATCTGTCAAACGTCCCAAATTATAAGTGACTAAATAATCAACAAAAAATTACCAGTTACCTCTAGTCACATAAATATTCAAATGTGTAATAATGAAATTCTGAAATGGTCACACAAAATGAGTTCAAGTGTGGCTGTTTATTTTATCCTGGTACATTTAGTCACATAAATATCTGACTGTGTGGCCGTTCAAAAAAGAGCATGTGTGACGAAATCCAAGATTTGTACTAGTGTCAGTGTTTTCCCGTAGCAACTGTACCAAAGACTGCAAGGTAAAGTTTGCTACTGGTACTTTAACTAAAGAATCTCTATCCTGGTGGAATTCTTTTGCCCAACCTATTAGGATAGAAGAAGCTTACAAGATTACCTGGGTTGAATTTAAAAAGCTTTTGATAAAGAAGTACTATCCTCGAACTGAGGTACAAAAGATGGAAGACGAATTTTACCATCTGATTGTGAAGGGGAATGATCTCAAGGCATATGTGAGAAGATTACAGGAATTGGCAACCTTGTGTCCCACTATGGTGCAAGATTCTAAGAAAATGATGGAAGTTTTTATCGGGGGATTGCCTTGAAATATTGAATGGAATGTTACCGCCTCTAAACCTCAAACTCTAAAGGAAGCCATTAACATAGCCCAGAGGCTAATGGATCAGGTAACAAAGCACACTCCGGTGCAAGTATCAAGTGATCACAAATGAAAGTTTGATGACAGAAGAACTTTCAACAACAACAACAATTACCGTAACACCAACACCAACAACCACTACAATAATCACCAACCACAACATAACAGAAGACAGGAAACCTTCAGGTCTTATGCTGTCACTCCAGTTGAAAACAATGGGTATACTGGAAACCGTCTTTTGTGTAAGAAATGCACTCTGCATCACACAGGACCTTGCACTGTTAAGTGTAATACTTGCAACAAGGTGGGCCATCTGACCAAGAACTGCAAAAACAAAGGGCCAACCACTGGAAGTAATCTGCTACCAGTGACAGTTACTTGTCATGCCTGTGGAGAGAAAGGGCATTATGCAAATCAGTGCCGAAAGACTACCAACAACAATGCCAAGGGAAGAGCCTACATGCTAAGGGATAGGAATGTTCACCAAGACCTGAACGTAGCCACGGATATGTTTCTTCTAAACCAACATCTAACTAGAGTATCATTTGATTCTGAAGCTGATAAAAGCGTCGTATCCATATCTCTTGCCTCTATGCTAAATATTTTACCCATTACAATAGATACCTTTTACAATATCGAAATGGTTGACAGAAACTTAGTAAGCACAAACACCGTTATTCAGGGTGCAACTCTGACTTTGTTAAACCAACCTTTCAATATTGATCTTATACCAATCAAACTTGGTAGTTTCGACGTCATCATTGGTATGGATTGGCTATCCAAGTATCATGCTAGAATTATTTGTGACGAGAAAGTCGACCACATCCCAATCAACGGTGAAACTTTAATCATTCGAGACTAAGCCTCATATCATGTATAAAAACCGAAAGGTACATATCCAGGGGATGTCAAGTTTTCGTAGCCCAAGTAATGGAGAAGAAGTTGGACGAGAAACGACTAGAATATATACCAGTAGTCAGAGAATTCCTAGAAATTTTTCTTGAAGATCTACCTGGCCTTCCTCCCGTTCGCCAAGTAGAATACCAGATCGATTTAATTCCAGGAGCGATGCTTGTAGCCCGAGCACCCTATAGATTAGCTCCTTCAGAAATGCAGGAACTATCTGATCAACTTCAAGAATTATCAGATCGAGGTTTTATCCGACCAAGTACTTCACCTTGGGGAGCTCCTGTCTTATTTGTCAAAAAGAAAGACGGCTCTTTCAGGATGTGTATCAATTATCGAGAGTTGAATAAACTTACCATAAAGAATCGTTACCCATTACCCAAGATTAATGACTTATTTGACCAACTTTAAGGTTCGAGTGTCTACTCAAAGATTGACTTAAGATCAGGCTATCATCAACTGAGAGTAAGGGATGAAGATATTCCCAATACTGCTTTCAAAACAAGATACAGACACTATGAATTTCAAGTGATGCCATTTGGTTTAACTAACGCGCCTCCTGTAATAATGGATCTCATGAATCGTGTGTGTAAACCATACTTGGATAAATTTATGATAGTGTTCATCGATGATATTCTCATCTACTCTCATAACAAAGAAGAGCACGTAAATCATCTGAGAATAATCCTAGAATTACTCAAGAAAGAGAAGTTGTATGCTAAGTTCTCCAAGTGTGATTTCTGGATTCATATCGTGCAATTTCTTGGACACTTAATTGATAGTCAAGGACTTCATGTTAACCCCGCCAAGATTGAAGCAGTTAAGAATTGGACATCTCCTACTACACCCACAGAAATAAGTTAATTCTTAGGACTCATCGGTTATTATCGGAGATTTATCAAAGATTTCTCGAAGATTGAAAAGTCTTTGACTGAATTAACACAGAAAAACAAGAAGTATATTTAGGGAGAAAACCAAGAGTCGGCTTTTCAACTGCTAAAACAGAAGCTATGTGAAGCTCTAATCTTAGCATTACCAGAAGGAAATGACAATTTTATTGTTTACTGTGATGCATCCCATCAAGGTTTGGGAGCGGTGTTAATACAAAGAGAGAAGGTTATTGCATATGCATCTCGACAACTTAAGCCTAATGAAAAAAACCATACCACTCATGATCTTTAATTAGGAGCAGTAGTGTTCGCTCTTAAAATTTAGAGACACTATTTGTATGGCACCAAATGTATTGTGTTCACTGATTATAAAAGTCTTCAGCATATCCTTGATCAGAAAGAGTTAAACATGAGACAACGCCGTTGTCTAGAATTGTTTGCAGATTACGATTGTGAAATTCACTACCATCCTAGAAAGGCAAATGTCGTAGCAGATGCCTTAAGCAGGAAGGAACAAATCAACCCACTCTCTAAACTTACCCTTACAAATTCTCAAAGCTCAAACAGAAGGACTCAAAGAAGAAAACATCAAGGATGAAAACTTACAAGAAATGGACAAATCATTTGAAATACGTCCTGATGAAACCCGATGTATCAAGAATCGAAGTTGGTTACCACTCTTTGGTAATCTGAGAGACTTGATCATGCATGAGTGCCATAAATCGAAGTATTCCATTCACCCAGGTTCTGACAAAATGTATCAGGACCTAAAGAAACTCTATTGGTGGCCTAACATAAAGGCAATCATCTTTGAATATGTTGGCAAATGTTTGACATGTTCTAGAGTTAAGGAAGAATGTCAGAATCCATTCGGCTTACTAGTTCAACCAGAGATTCCTATGTGGAAGTGGGAAAGAATAACGATGGATTTCATTACAAAACTTCCCAAAACATCAAGCAGACATGACACAATCTGGGTCATTGTCGATCGCCTTACCAAATCCGCACATTTCATCCCTACCCGAGAGACAGATAGTATGGAAACCCTTACAAGGTTGTACATCAAAGAAATAGTCTCCCGGCATGGCATGCCAAAATCCATCATCTCGGATCGTGACAGTCATTTCATATCCAGATTCTGGCAATCATTACAAAGTGCTTTAGGTACTCAATTAGACATGAGTACGGCATATCATCCCGAAACTGATGGGCAAAGTGAAAGGACTATCCAAACACTTAAAGACATGCTTCGAGCCTGTGTTATAGATTTCGGAAAAGGATGGGAAAAACACTTACGATTAGTAGAATTTTCCTACAATAACAGTTACCATGCCAGTATTAAGGCAGCACCATTCGAAGCACTTTATGGTCGAAAGTGCAGATCACCTGTTTGCTGGGCCAAATTTGGAGATGTTCAACTTACGGGACCAAAAATAATCCATGAAACTACTGAAAAGATAGAGAAAATTCGACAACGTTTGCAAACTGCCAGAGACCGGCAGAGAAGTTATGCCAATATAAGACGAAAGCCATTAGAATTTCAAGTTGGAGATCATGTTATGTTAAAAGTGTCACCTCGTAAAGGTATCATCCGATTCGAAAAACAAAGAAAGCTTAACCCTCGGTACATTAAACCTTTCAAAATCCTTGAACGGATTGGCCAAGTGGCATATAAACTTGAGCTTCCTGAAGAGCTCAGTAATGTCCAAAGTACTTTACACGTTTCTAATCTGAAGAAATGCTAATCTGACGAATCCCTTGTCATTCCAATGAAAGAGCTTCGAATTGATGACAAACTCAACTTTGTAGAAGAACTGGTAGAAATCATGGATCGAGAAGTCAAGCAACTGAAACAAAGTCGTATTCCTATGATCAAAGTAAGATGGAACTCTAAAACAGGACCAGAATTTACGTGGAAACGTGAAAATCAAATTCGTGTCAAGTATCCACATCTGTTTTTAAACATCACTCCGGCATCCAACTAAATCTCGGGACGAGATTTCTTTTAAGGGGGGGAGACTATAACAACTTGTATTTTTCATCAATGTAATTATCCATCTATTAAATTAGATGCACTATAATATTCATCTATTATATATATACCACCTTTTTCTAGGGAAAATTTTTGCTTTATCTCATTATGCAACGTAACTTGCATATCTAAAGTAAATAAGCTCACGCAACCTTCACCAATGCCATCTATATCTATGTTTATATCATGTAAACATCCTAATATGTCAAGTCTATATCTCAATATCGTTTTACCAAATACATTACCCATTTAACATAACATTTACAACATTTTATCAAAACGGGCTTTAAACGTTAAACGTTTATATCAAAACCCTAATTATATGTAATGTTTGCATATAAACCGAATGTGCAAGTATTCAAAGCATGTATACAAGTGTACAATGCATAATATTTGAATTATATTTTCCCTCCAAGTTAATGTACAACACATTAAAGCTCAATGTACAAATCAACAATGCATGAATTCAAATAAGCTCATTTTTCACCATTTTCATTCTAGATTTCTTACTACCACTTTAACAAAAGGTACAAACACTTAATGCATGAATTTTAAACCCTAAACCTAAACCCTAAGCCATTAGTACCCCCCCCCCCCCCATAGTTTTTTGAATTTTTTCATTTTTAAATTTTTTTTGTTTATTTTTATAATTTTGTTTGTATTATAAAACAGTGAAACGCAGAATGCGGAACATAAAATATAAAGTTTAACAATTCAAAGTATTAAACTGTTAAAAAGTACGAGCAGAAACCTACTACTGACTAATAAACATTAAACTACTTTACAATACATACCGAAAAACTCTCTAACGATACTCTGAAAAAAAAATTATGTTATATGTAAACGGAGGGACAAAAGAACGATACAAGTACTTAAAAGTAAAAAACACGATGAGCCAGGGGGATACAAATAGTAGCACCCTTATACACCTATTTACAAAATGGCATCATTTGAAACAAGTAGAGTTCAGCTCTGAGTATCTTCGCACACTTCCAATGAGCTTGATCACTTGTGATTGCATTTGCCGACTACTCAAAATATATCTTATATTTAATCCCAAATCTTAAGTACTTATATACATTATAACCTCTATTTTAGCAGCATATTGATATTATCAACTTTACAACCACTATGCATAGAGTACAACCCATAACAAACATAATTAAAACATAACACCGGGGGGCTGCACCTGTTGTACGTGCACCTATATATGTGGCACCGTCTAAATGAAATAGTTTGACGTTACAAGATTGAAGAGCTGTTGGAGAAGGGATTTATTCATCCAAGTTCATCACCGTAGGGAGCACCAGTTTTGTTTGTAAAGAAGAAAGATGGATCTTTTATAATGTGTATAGACTATCGCGAGTTGAACAAGTTGACCGTCAAGAATCGTTATCCTCTTCTGGAATTGAGATTAATATATGACCAGCTTCAATTTTGAGCGTGTATATCTAAGATCGATTTGCGATCAGGATATCACCAGTTATGCATTAAAAAGTAAGACATTCCAATTACTGCATTTAGAACTTGGTATAGTCACTTTGAGTTCCAAGTAATGCCGTTTGGATTGACTAATACGCCTGCTGTATTTATGGACTTGATGAACCGAGTATGCAAGCCGTATTTGGATAAGTTCCTCATAGTGTTCATCAATGATTATTCTGGAGCTGCTTAAGAAAGAGAGATTGGTATGCCATGTTTTGAAAGTGTGATTTATAGCTAGATTGGTACAATTTTTACTGGTTAAGTGATTGACGTAGTGTGTTCATGTTGAAACCTATGCCTAAATCGAAGCCATTAAGAGTTGGGCTGGGTATTATAGGAGGTTTATTGAAGGTTTTTCTTTGATTTCTAGGCCACTGACTAAGTTGACTAAGAAAAATAAGAAATACGAGTGAGGAGAAGAAGAAGAATAAGCTTTTCAGACGTTAAAGCCAAAAGTTTAGTAGTGGCACCGAATTTATGCGTTGCTCTCAGGAACTGAAAGATTTCATAGTATAAATTTGTGACACATCTCTTAATGGTTATGGATCTTGTTTGATGCAAAGATAGCAGGTGATACGTCAACTTCTAACAATTGAATAGTCCATGAAAGAGAATTACACTACTCAAGAATTGAATAAGGAGCCTTGTTTTCCGGCTCTATAATTAAGAAGACAAATGTTGTATGGAACGAAGTGCGTTGTTTTTCAACCGATCACAAAGAGCCTACAAATATTTTGAATCAAAAACTAACTTTAAACACGGAGATGAATTGGAGTTAATGAGTAATTATGATAGTTAAATTTGGTATACATCCTGAAAAGCGAATGTTGTGGCTAACGCCTTGAGTCAGAAGGAAAGGGATAAGCCATTGCGTGTTCAAGCTTTAATGATGACTGTTCATAATGATCTACCAAAGCAAATTCGTGAAGTTCAAAAGGAAGCAATGAAGAAGAGGTACGTAAGGAAAGAAAATTTAGGGAGATTGATTAAGCCAATATTCGAATTTCGCCCAGATGGAACACGTTGTTTGGGGAATCGTGTTGGTTCCGCAATTTGTGGAATTGAGGGATTTTGGTATGCAATAGACGCATAATTCTAAATATTCCATCATCAGCGATCGTACAAGAAGCTAAACAAGAACCTGAAACTGTTGTACTGGTGGCCGAATATGAAAGCTGATATCGACACGTATGTTAGTAAGTGTATGACTTGTGCGAAGGTTAAAGCTGAGCATCAGAAACTGTTTGGATTGCTGCAACAACCTGAGATTCCAGTTTAGAAGTGGGAAAGGATTACTATGGATTTTGTGAGTGGATTGCCAAGAACGTCGAGTGTGTATGATACGATGTTGGGTTATTGTCGACCGAAAATCTGACCAACTCAGCTTAATTTTCTACAATGAAGAAAATGGATAGTATGGAAAAACTCAACTCACGCGATAACTTGAAGGAGATAGTGTGTAGGCATGGTGTTCCTGTTTTGATTATTTCGGATCGAGATAGCCATTTTACGTCAAGGTTCTGGAGATCGCTTCAGGAAGCATTAGGGACGAATTTGGATATGAATACCGCTTACCGCCCTCAAACGGTTGGTCAAAGTGAAAGGACTATACAAACGCTGGAAGATATGTTGCGTGCCTGTGTGATTGACTTTGGAAGTAGTTGGGATCGCCATTTGCCATTGGTCGAGTTCTCATATAACAATAGTTATCACGCAAGTATTAAGGCTGCACCATATGAAGCTTTGTACGGAAGAAAATGTAGATCACCTGTATGCTGGAGTGAGGTTGGGGATAGCCAACTCACCGGTCCAGAATTGATCTGTGATACGACCGAGAAGATTGTCCAGATTAAGAACCGTTTGTTAGCTGCTCGTAGTCGCCAGAAGAGTTATGCAGATAAGAGAGCTAAGCCGTTGGAATTTGAAGTTGGTGATATGGTACTGCTTAAGGTATCGCCATGGAAGGGCGCTGTGCATTTTGGAAAGCGCGAAAAGCTAAGTCCACGTTACATTAGGCCATTCAAGATTCTAGCTAGAGTTGGTCCTGTAGCTTATACGTTGGAGTTGCCTGAAGAATTGAAGGGAATTCATAGTACTTTTCATGTTTCGAATCTTAAGAAGTGTTTAGCAGAAGGTGATGTTGTTGTTCCGATGGATGAGATTTAACTTGAAGACAAGTTGCACATGATTGAAGAGCCAGTGGAAGTTGTTGATAGAGAGGTTAAGCGATTTAAGCAGAGTCGGATACCTATTGTTAAAGTACGTTGAAATTCGCAAAGAGGTCCAGAATTTACTTGGGAACGTGAGGATCAGATTAAGAAGAAGTACCCTCATCTCTTTACAAGTAAGGACGAAGCGAGTAAAGCGGATAAGTCGTGCTGAGCATCGGGACGACGCTCCCTAAAGGAAGGGAGAATGTAACAACCCGAGTTTTAGGTTAACGTCTATCCCTAGCTAAAATAGTTATTTTAGTTACGTAAATAGTTATAGTCGTTTATATTATATGAGGTTTGATGGAAATTTCCTTTGATGAGGTAATTTCAATCCGTGGTTGAGTTTCTATTTGTTTTTAGCGTCTAAGAAAGTCAGAAAAATTTATATTGTTGCTCCGAGAGCGTGATTATGTTATTTTTATATTTTTCGATGTTTTCTCGAGTTTTTGTAAAAATCGTGTTTAAAGGTCGTGTTTTACGAGGTTTTAACTATTATTAAACGTTTTAAAGTAAAATTAGTGGGACGGATTTAAAATATTTACAAACGTGGTGTGACCCGAGTATTTGGTCGAGTTTAAGTAAATGAAATAACACATTGGACTAATTTTAAAAGGGCTTGAGAAAGAAAGGACCTAAATTGCCAATTTTTCAAACTTAATTTCTATAAATAGGTACTAATACTTCCATTTAACACTTTAGCAAAAAATTTGTTATCCCCTCTTTCTCTCCTTGTCCGTTCGAACCACCAACACCACCATAAAATCACCATCAAAAATTATTTACTTACATGCATTACAATCAAGTTATACCATATTAATCCTTGTTTAATCCTCTACATTTCCAACTAAGAAAACCTTACATGCATTGAGTTTTGAGAAAGTTAGAAATTCAAGTGTGTTCTTGGGGTTTTGATCTAAAAGGAAGGTTTACTAGTGATAGATTAGTGTTATTAGCTAGTTGGTTTGGTTGAAAGAGCTTTGGTTTGGTCTTTGGGTGTTCGTCCGTACGGTCCAACCAAGGGGAAACCATAGTCGAGTTTTGTTCTAGCTTTGTGAGTCTTCTAATTACTTGTTTACTTGATTTAATTGAATGTTATTACATGTATATGAT
>BQNB010090005.1:0-27260 GCA_026074375.1 Tanacetum coccineum
TATAGTCTCATACCCACATGATGTGTATGGACTTACTTCTTGGGCCGGGCTTGGCTTATCTTGGGCTTTGAACCAAAAACATGGACAATATTAGATTACAATCCAAGCCCGTTGAACCCGACTAGCCTATTACTTAACAAGACTAATTACGACTAATAAGACTGATAGCATTCTTGTTTGACTTATATAAAATTAAGGCTAACAATTTCACTACTATGATTGGTTACAATTGAAACAATAGAACAATCATGTAGGTTTTTAGCTCTTTACACAAGATTCAAACTTTTCTAAGACATCCTCCTTAGACTCTACAAACATAACCAAGTGTAGTTTGAGTGATCATCTACAATCATTAAAGTGTAGAAGTTGTCTCCGTAACTTTGTACTGGAGATGGACCAAACAAATCCAAGTGTAACAACTCTAAAAACCTAGTAGTTGACACTTCATTCCTAGTCCTATTGTTTGCATTACCTTGACTCTCTAGACCGCGCGTATCATAAAAATGTCTTTCAAAGCTCAACTTTGGTAAGTTCTTTACTAGCTTGTTAGAAGCTAAGTTTTAAACTAACCTCATATTGGTGTGACCTAACCTCCTATGCCCTTTAGCTAGCGTTTTACCATTTTTACTAATAGTACAATCTATTTAAATAAATTTAACTACAAAATCGTCGTCACATAATTATCATACACTAATCAAGTTAAAAGTTAAACCACGAACATGCTCAACATTGGTAATTTTAATGGAGTCATGAGAAATATTACCTCCACCGATGACCTTGCCCTTTAGGTTGCTCCCAAATACGACATGTCCACCATCATACGCCTTGTACGAGGTAAACAAACTTCTATTCCCGGTCATGTGCTTACTGCAACCACTATCAACAATCCAATCGTCCGATAGTAGATCACATTTAAGGCAAACCTACAAGCAAATATGAATTCAAAGTCATGGTACCCATTGTTTCTTGGGTTCGTTGTGGTTAGCAAATATGATGCCCAAGTTAACCATTCTTGGGTCCTGAAGTAATGCACATAGTTTATGTAGACCGTACCTTGAGAACGCGGACCAAGGATTGTTTTGAAAATCATATTGGTTTTGAAAGTTTGATTCAACGCTCCAAGGTGTTTTTAGTCTATGATTTGGGTGGGGGTTTTCTCTCATTTGGAAGGTGTTATGATGATAATATGAAGACCTTTGATGGTTATAAAAAATTCTTCTTCCTGAAGAGTGATTGTTTTGAAAAGTTGGTCTTCGATTATATGAGTTAGGAGGTCTCATATTAGATGTGGGTAATAGAGGTCTTTGGTCGACTCGAGTTTGAATGTATCCAAGTCCATTACGTGAAACCGGGTGATATCCTTGTTTGGTGACTTTAACTTTTGTAATGGGTGTTCGAGTACATCGAGTGTTTGCAAAACTAGTTTGAGGGACAACGGGTTTAACAACATTATTAAATGGAACAACATTTTTAGACAGCCCCCTAGCGTGTTGGTGGCGTATTGGCGCTTCACCCGACGCGTTAGGGCCTGAAGTTCTGGGTTCTTCGTTTTGTCCTTCTTTTACAAACTTAATTGGTTTGTTTAGACTTATAGAAGTGATTTTCTCATTTTTAAGAAATCCAAAACCTTCCTTATCTTAGGGCAATTTTTAACGACTTAGTATATCATCTAAAATGACGCTACTTTTCTTGAATTTTGAAAAATTCAAAGCTTCGTCTTGAAGCTTGGAAACATTACTTTTTAAAGAGTCAATAATTTGTGTGAGTACATCACATTTTTGACAAAGTTCAACAACCTCTTTAGATTTGGTAAATTTCTTAACTTTAAATTCGAGATCATTGCTTTACCAAAAAAAATCGAGATCATTGGTTTTATTTAAAGTTTTGATTGTTCAATTTAAAAAAAGCGTTTTTCTTTTAAAAGTTTTTCATAAGTTTTAGTAAAATCTTTATTAAATCTTAGGAGTTCCTCATTCTCCTTTTGCAAATTAATAGTATCCAAAACATTATTAGAAATAGACGGTTTAGGTATTACCTCTTGAGAATCGATTGCCATGAGACATGTTGCATCATTTTGAGGTTCATCGCCGTCTTCACTATCACTCCAAGCTCCTTTGACAAAAGCCTTATTCTCCTTTGGCTTTGGACACTCACCAATGAAGTGACCTTCTTCCCCGTAATTGTAACAACCTCGCTTTTGTCTTGAGCTTTCACCTCCGTTATTTCCAAAACCATTACAGTGGCCACTTCCGAATCTATTAGCACCAAATCGATTGCAACGCCCGAATCGATTGTAAGAATTCGTATTTTCAGGTAAATAATTGAATATATTTTATTCCTATTTTTTATTGCCGTTAAGTAAATTTACTTTTACTTTTACCCGATTCGACCAGTTTTGTGTTTCTAGCTAAGTTAAGTCGTATTTTAGACTTTCTTCTATCTACGTGTCTATCGTAGTTTGATATTTCCATTATTCACCTCTAAGTTTATTAAACTTTATTATTACCATTTTTATGTCTTTACTTCGCGTTTTTGCCGAAACCGCGTCAAATAAGTATTTTTTTATACTTTGTAACGTTTTTAACTAAGTGTTTCAAGACAAAATAATGTAATATAGATTTTAACAAAATTTATATATGAAACATAAGCCCAAACCAAACACCCCCTTTTATTTTTCTTACTTCTCCTACAAAATCCTAAAACAAACACCCCCTTTTTAGATTTAACTAGACATTTGACCAAGTATATAAGGATTTGACCACTTCTTAAAAACACATAATACCTGTGAAAAAAAAATCGGTTTCCCTTTCTCTCCTTTCCTGTTCGAACGAACCAAAAGCCAAACCATCATCATCATCACCAAAAATCCAAGAAATACTTTCTATGTATCCCAAATCATCTATAAACTAAACCCCCATCATTCTTTTCAATTAAAAACAACTATGCATCAAGTTTTGAAAGTTCTTGATTTTTATTAAACTTTTGATTCTTAGGGTTTTAATTAAAATTAAGGGTACAAGGGTTTGATTAAAGTGATATTGAAGAGATTTGGTTCATAAAGTTTTTAAGGTTTAGCTTGTTTGGGCTTATTGATTTTCGGCTAGAACATAGAACCCACAAGGGTTTTGTGTTGATAAATTTCCTTGATCCTATTCTAATTGTAAGTATATTTTAACTTTCTTTGATCATATTTAATATTATGTGCATGTGTTCAATTATGTGCTAAGAATCCCTAGATATGAGCATTAGTGGTGTTCTTGATGTTTTGATAAATTGTGGTTATAGTATTGGATGGAGATTAGGCTTATAATGATGTTGTGATATTGCAAAAGTGTGAAAAATTGAAGTTTGAAACGGTTTAAAGCTACCCATATTCATGCAAAAAATTAGAGCGCCGTTTCGGCCGAGTCAAACTTTGTAAAACTAAAATTAGAACATAATTTATGTTAGGGGACGTTAATAGCTTCGATTCGATAGGTCGCACGTCCCGTAACTCCTAAAAACGAAGTTTTTATGGCCTCCGGAAGTTTAGAAATCAATAAAACCGAATTCTGCACTATAAATTTTAATACTTGCTGATACAGTTTTCGTGAGCCGTTTTGGGCCCTTTCCGGTCCGAACCGGCCTTCCGTTAAAACTAAAAAGTTGTTTAGAATGACGTTTTACCTTTCCGCGTGGTTTGCTAAGTTTAAAAATGTGTAAATACGGGCCGGAAAGCTTAGAGAAAATTTGCGTTTTTCTTATTTTTCTAATTGCATCAGATCTGATATAGGGGCGTTTTCGTCCTTTTCTGTCGAGTTTTGGGTCTCGGGAAAACTAAAAAGTTGTTCAAAATGCCGTTTTACTTTCCCGCGAGATTTGCGAAGTCTGAAAATGGGTAATTTTGGGTTAAAGACCGAAGGTCAACCTAGAAAAGGCTTTGACTTAATAAAAGTCAAATTTAGTAAAAATTCTTATAAAGAGATTATATGATGTGGTAAGAGTCTTATAAACTTAAAAATGTTTAGGCGAGGAATATTATACTCCATAGGTCGGGTTAGAACTATTTGTCACATCTAAAAATAGTAAGGTCGAAAATTAGTAACTTTCTAAAAGTGGAAACTTTTTCTAAATAGAAATTAAACGGAAGGGTAAATAGTTCGTAAGCTTAAAGAAAAACACTTGGGATGTTATTATAAGAGTTTTAAGGCGAGTGTAGGGATTCTAAGCACATGGTTATGTATATGCAATATATATGTACCTATTATTTTTTTATGCAATTATGCATTTACATGGAATATTTAAAGCTTCTAATAACGCGCCACTTATATTTAGGTCGTGGTTGATTGGTTGGTGCTTATTCTCCTTATTTGAATTCTTGTCCGACTACTTCTACTTACGGTGAGTTCATAGCCCCTTTTACTACTCAATTGTTTTACAAACTCTACGGGGTGAGATTACATGCATGTTTACTTTTGGACACAAGTGCTTTTCAAATGGTATGCTATCCAGATTATTGCCTGATTATTATTGCCTAAGTTACCACAATGCCAATTAAGTCCCTTTCATCATGAACCGTTAATTACCTTGGAGGGGTAAGCGTGAATGTTGTGGGTAGATCTATCGGGACTGACAATCCCCGCCTTGAATTTCTGGTCACAAGTTGACCATGGTGCATTTAACATGTTGAGTACTTTGGAATGTTTTGGCATACATTCTGCATATTATAAAGGTCAAAAAACAGTTAAGGTTTTGGGGTCATGAGCTTAGAGCAATAATACATGTTTTGAACTACTGAATTTGTTTCGTAGTCTACTATTACTTAAATCTTGTGGTCCACTAAACCGTTTGATTACAATAACAATACTTAATCATTGTTTTATGATTAAAACCTATGAATTCACTCAATAATTTTGTTGACTTTTTAACATGTTTTATCTCAGGTTTTCAGTTATATTGCTCGGAGGGAAGCCGCACGGATATGTAATCGGAGACTTTTCGCATTATTATACATTCGATAAAACTTCTTTTGAAAATTTTGTCATGTCTAAACACTTGTGTTATTTTGAAACTTTTGGGACCTGTTTAGCAAACTTTGATATTTTTAATGTATCAAATGTGAATATTTTTAAATATACTTTAAAATGTCTCTTTTTAAGGTTGCTTTCCGTGACTTGTTCTTTGTGACCATGAAATAGCACCCCAATTGTTACTGTTCCGCTGCTTGTCTGATTTTTGGGGGTGTTACACCAAATATATTTGGGGGTCGTCACCTTTATGGGGGCCTTCTGTCTGTTTCAGTAGATTTTGGCAAACTTTAAAAAATCATATAAAATCAACCGTAAGTCCGTAGAAGTCGTGCCACCCGCCATTTCAAAGATAATTGAGTCTACTTTCATTTAAAAATACTTCAAAGTCCTCATTCTAAACTTAAATAAGTCAGAAATGCAAAACACTACATAATGGTCACAACTTTGAGTTCCGTTTTAACATAAAACTTGTATTTTACATTTTCCTTTGAGTCGGGCATTTCTAATTGATATATCTTTAAAAAATAGTGTATTTGTCCTTTCAAAATATTGATCTTAATTAATATTTGAAATGGGGAGGAACTATTTTATTTTCAAATCAAATCAAACTAAGTATAAATCGTTATATCTAATACACAAAACAACGACGAATATCCTTATGTGTATGCTAGATGATTATGTGTGTTTAATTTTGTTTCATCTTGGTTAACATATATTAATAAGTAATCATTACTATTTGTAATTGAGCTAATTATATATCTAAACACATGTGTCATGTATGCTATTTGTATGTTACTAATTTTCAGATTATGCCTAATAGACATTACGCTAGATTTCTTGCGTTAAGTTGCAAAATTGTTTGTGCATTGCATATAGGTATAGATCACTATATTTACAAGTGTTACATAAACATCTTGTAGATCATTTTGAGTGTAGTAACCTACTTAGGAATGAGAGTTTAATAGTTTGTCAAGTGTGTGAAAAAATAAT
Organism: Tanacetum coccineum; assembly: GCA_026074375.1. Taxonomy (NCBI): domain Eukaryota; kingdom Viridiplantae; phylum Streptophyta; class Magnoliopsida; order Asterales; family Asteraceae; genus Tanacetum; species Tanacetum coccineum. Next base: position 6,000 of record BQNB010090005.1, read on the forward strand.
ATCCTAAGATTATATGTTAAAACCCATCATTAAAATATTTCCAACATATTATCTCTCTTCCAACAAAATGTCTAAATATTTTCATCATCTTGCGTTGTTTGACCTCGGGTTGCTTAAACAAAATAAAAGATTGTATTAATACATTGGCAATTAAGTAAAAAAAATGTATTTTTAAACCTTGCATGTGCTTGCATTGCTCTAACACACACACACAATTATATTCTTTTTATAAACATATAGTGTTTTACAAAAGATGTGTGTTGTATTAAAATGATTAGAAAAATCATTCATATACTAATAAAATGTCAAAAACTATGCATACTATGCATAACAACAAATAGTTTTTCGCACACGCAAAATATATGACAATCTTAAAGTAAGAAATTAACTTGTCATTACTCATCAACCTTACACTTACAACTAGTCTTAGGATTAGTGAAACACACTATGAAAATCTTTATTTGTCTTCTTGTAAAAGAGGGTTTGTGAGGGTCAAGAAAGATTCCGAATATATATCAACTCATTATTCAAACTATGATTGATATTATTATCGAATCTAATTGACAAGTTTTCGAGTATGGATAAGAAATCGGATTCGTATTTGTCTAGCTTTAAGATTATATCAAATATAACAAGATATATTATCTTAAACCTACATACTCAATCACACTCGATTGATATGAAAATAACGACATCCCTTTCCAAGACGATAAGAATATGCATCGGATCATAACTCACACTTGTGTAGATGATGTCATATTGAGTCTACTTGTCCAATAGTTGTGTTCCAAATATTTGGCAAATATATGCATAAAATACACAATGAATTAGGAGTGACGACTTGAATGTTTTGTACAAAATATTCAAGTAATTTACCTTGCAATGCAATTGGTAAAGTCATCATCTCCGAAAAGCCAAGCATGAGAAAATGCACAACATATGTAACTTTGCTCAAACAATTCAAATGCACAACCCAAAACTCAAACTATCTTCTCATCAAAACTCTCTCTTACTTTATCAAATAAGCATAATATTTCTTCTTCACAAAATGAGAACCCTTTAACCATCTAAGGTTAGGATTAGAAAGAATTGAACATATTCTACAAACCATTTTTGTGCTTTCTCTTAATAAGTGATCGTAAGAGGATTTTGAATATGAAGATGATTATTATTCAAATGATAATCAATCTCACTATTCAATCTAATTACAAAATTAGAATATGAACATGAAACTGAGACTAGGATTTATCTAGATCACGAAAAATCACGAAGTCGGTTGTAAGACAACAAGATTAGTCATCAAATTATAACTCACACTTTCAATGAAGATGTCTCATTGAGTCTAAAGTGTTCAAATGTTTGTGTTATTAGCTATGGTCAAATTACACATGCTAAACTTAACATACTCTGAGTAGGATTGACGACTTATAAATTTCCATCGGGAAACTCATAAGTACTCCAACTTGATGAGCAAGACTTGGATGTCATTTTCGAAAACTCAAATTGAGAACTCTTATAACTTATATTATCTTCTCCTAATAACCTAGTATCAACACCATCTCCCAAATAATAAGAAAATGATCATTGCCTAAATTTGGCACCTCCCTGATCGATGGATCCTTCGTCCTAAATTAATCTTCGGTTTAGGTAAATCCGCCCTATGGCATTAGATTTAAAAATCTCCTCTTGTGAATCACTTACTTAAAAGTCCAACATACATGTAACTAACCTTTAATAAATCATTATTATTTCTACAAAGAAACATTCACAAGATCTATTAAGGTAAATAACCTTAATTGGATTTCTTTCATAAAAGACATGCAAAGGTGCATTCTTTGAACACTCTAATTATAGAGCATTACACATTGTCACTCTTTAGCATACTCCTAGGTTCTAGATGACTTATTCTCTCTTATACATACAATAACTTGCTTGCTCTCTCATTTAACTTTAGAATTTCACACATCTTGATTAGGATTATGCGAACCGAAATTAAAGCATATTAGTTGAGTCATGTTAGGCCCTCTATGAAAAGATAATAAATTTTTTATCTTTGCTACACTTCATTAGTAAAATATAGGAATTCTATTTTGTCTAACATAAGAATGACTAGTGGAGAATCTATTGCACTAGAAATTCAATTTGACCTAACGGTGGAATTGCTTCCAAGAGTAAAGTTAGGTTCGTGGTATAACCCATAAAAATGGTCGTGTTTAGCCTGAATTAAGCACCACTAGTGATAGTCTCATATTCATTCTCTAATTTGATTAAATGTCTTTTCTTAAATATGCCTAATGATAGTTTACATCGATGGACTTTGTATATCATTAGGAGTGCACACTAAGTAAGTAGAAATTAGGTTTCCTCTTAGTCAATCTAGACTACATGCATTTCACATATGTGCTTTGAAGTTTCAAGATGATAACGTGCTCCCACACAATGCAATTATATGCTTTCATGTTTATCTTAATGCTCAACGTGTATTTGCTTAGCTATTAAATGCATATTTGTTGTAAAAGCATTTGCCTTTTTCTAGGAATTTAGTTAAAATATCTCTTAGTTTATCTAAATAACACATGATCCTAAGTGCTAAATGCTAACATGTTTTACATGACGATTGCATTTAAAATTATCATATTTTGTATGCATCATTTTACATGACTTACGTGTTAATTGTGCACCTACACTATATTAGTTTAATGTATGACAATTTATATTTAAATGTCATATAGTCTTACATATTAATCTTGTTGATTATTGTGTTGATGCATGCTTAGATAAACTTACATGCTTAAATCTATATATCTTATGCATCTAGGTATATATCTTCTCACATTAGAATATTTTCCTTCGCGTCCGTGTCACAAATGTAAAAAGTCAAAAGAGTCATAAAATAGTTTTATATCTCCTAGAGTCTTCACTCACACATTCTCTTAATCATCATCTTGCTTTCTTCCGAATAATCCACTCTTTTTGTCAAGAAAAAGTTAGATACAAATCTAACACTCCTACTAGTAGGTTTGACGACTTAAATATTTCATCTGAAATATTCAAGTATCTTTAACATGCGATCGCAAACGTTAAAGCTCATATCCGAAAATCCCTACTCAAGCCTTTTAACAACATAAGTTAAAACGCTCTCCTTTTCTCTTTGACGAAAACATCCTTTTCTCTTCAACGGCAACATTCTTTCTCTTCGACTATACATTCCTTCTCTTTGACGAAAACATTTTTTTCGACGAAATTACTCTTTGTTTTTCGATCACACCTATTCTTTCTCACTCAACCATCAACCATAGAGATGGCTAATCTCCTTCCTCTACTATTTCTGCTACCACCTTTAAGACAACAATATACCTCGTCATGTGATTGTTCTATGAACATTCGCAATGCTCAGGAAGAGCTACATAACTTTTTGAATATAGTTTATCGTACGCTAACCACCATCCGACCTGACATTGTCAAGCTTGTCGCCTCTATCTTCGTTTGTTTTCTTTTTTATTATTATTATTATTATTATTATTATTATTATTATTATTATTATTACTATTATTATATTCGCGTATGAAACACATTGAAGATACATCACCATTTCCTTCGGGACAATGTCTAAAAGGAAACATCTCCATCGAAAAGGTTACGTCTGAAGATAACATCGCCGACAATTCTTTCTTTACCCCTCAAGCGTGAATTGTTAAATTATCTTCGTCAAGGTTTTTGAATGATGGAACACATTTCATAAATCGTTCTCTTCTTTTCTTCTAGTTTCGATTTTAGTACGTGTTTCATTCCGTGTCGTGACAACTTAACTACTTTACCCGAAGTACTTTAAGTATTTTTAATTAATGAAATGCAAATTAAAATGTCACTCTTTTCAAAAAATTCATCAATTTCCCCAAACATCTCTCCTATTGGTGGTCCGGCGGCCCCCATATCTATTCTGGCGGCTCCCATATATATTTGGGACCGCCGGCAGCAGCTTGTAATACCATTCAATTTTTAATTCCATAACCTAACACTTCATCTCTTTTGCTACGAGTTAACGTCTACTCCACACCCAAACCTATACCCAATATCTCTCTATAGATCAATGGGTCATCCTTATATCCTAACACTCATAAGCATTGTTGCTTATGTTTTCAAGAGTCAAGTGAATTTCGTAATGAAATGCGTCTCATTATCAAACATAATCCTTACAATCGATAGACTTACAATCCATCACTTTACAATAAATCCCCTCACATACAAACCTTGGTCCTCACATCTCGCATACGTCTTGTCTCAAATTCATAGACGATTCTTCTCACTCCTAAACGTTTCTTCTCTCTTCTAATAGTCTTGTTACTATTAGAATTCATCCTATATCCCTTGACAACTTAATTATTTCATCCGAAATATTTAAGTAATTTGCGAAATGCAAATGTCACTCCTTCGCAAAACTTTCCGCTTTCTAGAAAGTGAAGAACATAAAGAAGAAATTCAATCTTCAAGTGTTATTGAGTCACCACATTGTTGAGTCTCTCATTATTCTTCCACCATGAAAGAACTACCTCATTTCACATCCCACCTTTGTTCCTCAACATTGTCAACCAATAAAACACCAAACAAACCTTTAAATTCTCAATCATCCACTTTTGTCTCGATAGGATCACATGCACATCAATTGTCAGTGCAAATGATATATCAATCTTTTCTATCAACCTCTCGTCAACACATTCCTTCTTTAGTATCGCTCATCCTTTCCACTTTTCGGCTCTATGGAATCATTTTCATTCACATCCAAGAGCACATCGTCTCCATCCTATTCTTATTTTTCTTTTTATTCTTTTAAAGTGTATATATATATATTGACATATTTTGCCAAGATATTAAGTGTCATTCATCTACTTTTAAAAGGCCATTCTCATACTATTTTTGTGTCAATCAATAAACGAATCCCATTCTTGTTTATTAAAAGTCGGTCTAATCTTTCTCCGTAAACATACGTCTTGAGTCTTTTAATTTATCACTTCGATTGTTGTTTTTTAAAATAATGTTTGCAGTGTCCATGCCTTCTAAATTTTCTTTTAAAGTGCCATACTTTAGAATACTAACACCTAAAATCATGGTCTAGTTCCCGCTATATCTTGCTATATATTATATATTGACTTTCTACTAACTTTGTTTTATAGCACACATATATATCTTGATTCCTTGGTGCCCCAAACAAGGGGGAGCTTACACCTAGGGGGAGCACTTACAAGTGTCCTACTCATTTAAATTGCATTCATCGAACATCTTAAGTTTCGATGGTAATTTATTTGATCCATAGATCCGCTAGAGTCACTTTGCAAGGTTTGTCATTATCATGGGGATGAAATGAGCAAGGGGATACTAGGTGATATTGGTTAAATAGCTTGGAGTCGGAGTTGGTTTTAAACCGTGTTGATGATAGAAGACTTCACTGGGATGATGCAAGCTCACCTTTATAGGAAGATAGGATTGGGGATTGTCAAATACGATGAAAGGTTTATTCATACTCTAAATACCTTACCTCCTCCAATTCAAAGTCACCTTCAACCTTGAGGTTCTCTTCTCATACCTTCAACTTATATACTTGAAGTACCTACCTTCTTTTCAAGCCTTCTTCTCATTTCTCATAACCTCGTCTAAACTTATCTACGCAAATTTACAAAAACCACGCTTTTCAAACCTTATTTCTCATGGTTGTGTTCTCATCCCCCAACCAATATACCTTGGATACCTACCTTTTCCTCATCCATGCAACCATACACTCGATAATGTACCTACCCTCTTGTCTTGCCAACTTCTACCTCATGACCTTTTCTAAACTATCCTAGGAACACACAATCACCTTCACCTTTATTTCTCACATCTTCTCCACATACCTCAAACCTATATACTCAGAGCACCTATCCTCTTCTTATTCCTACAACATATATACTTGGAGCACGTACCCTCTTCTTATGTCTTCTTCTTAAACCTCCAACCTATATGCTCCAACCATAAACCACATCTACTTTTATTCTTCGACAAAAGGGGTTGGAGAGGAGTAGTGTAAACGAGTAGAAACTTTTAACTTTAATATCTGTTATAGTATACATAGTTTGTCATCATCAAAAGGGAGGAGATTGTTAGTGCAAATATTACGGATCTATTTAATCTTTACGATCTTTTGTGTTTGGTGTGACAAATAGGGTGACTTGTAATACATAACGTAAAGTGCGCAAGTTACTCGTAATCACAAATCATCAATGCATACATACATCAACATCTCTCGACGTCTCAAATCTACATCAACACCGATGTTTGTTTGCCCCCGACGTAAATCACATAAGGTATGTACAAACAAACATTAAACTTGTATGATGATCAAAGAAATAAGTTTTTGTCTTAAAACTTTACATTTTTATAAATGTGACAAAACAATTTTTCAAAAATCAATTAGATAAATTATTTTTTGAATTATAAAGAAATGTTTAATGTGGTAATTATTTTAAAATTCAAATCTGGCTATTTTCCCCCCAAAACAAGTGTCACTTTCACCAGACTGTTTGTCACCACCAAAAAGACACAAAAACAGGATGCGTCTGTCGAGGCGGGGGGTACCCTTAAATAGGCCGGCGGCACCCCTTAAAAATATCCTGCGGCCCCTACTATATTGGGACTGCCGTGTCCTGTAGACTAATTTTTCAGCTTATAAATAGTGGGTCACCTCCAACTTTGTCATAACCTTTTTGCACTTTTTTTCATTTCAGTTATTTCTCTCTCTAGATTCTATTAAATCTTCTAAATCACGTGATTCATTCAACTTGGTTAATCTTGTTTAAATGTGATCAAATCTTCTATCCTTTCCTCTTTTCCTCATGTGCAAGAGAAGAAACTTCGGTCATCTTCCAAGATACGAAGTTATGCTAAGTCTAGTTTGTCCATTTGTAACATTTGGTACGGACTAGTTCAGTCTCTGTTTCCAATCGTTTAGTAGTGTTGGTAGATCCAAATGTTGTCTATATTTGGATAGCGTTGATTGTGGTGTGGATTAGTATTTTAGGCACTTCTTAAAATACATAGTTAAGTTGTAGGATTGGTTCTAGCTAGATTAGGACCGCCATTAGCTTAGTGTCAGAAAATAATGTATGCGACGCGGGTTTATGTTTTAGGCCATAAAAACATGGGTTTTGCATATGTTGGTCCATAAAAACATAAGGGTTTGGTTGTACCCGAAGAAAAACTCGACATCTAGCTTAGTGTCAGAAAATAATGTAAGCAACGTTATAAGGTTTTCTAAAGGGAGCTTGTTTATTAGTGAAGTAACTCTCGAGTTGGATACTCAGAGAGTAGAGTAAGGCAAAGAGGAGCTTCATGACAAAACCACTATAAATCACCATGTCTGATTTGTATTTTCTTTTACCTTTCTCTTTACTTATGTCTTTACATATATCGCTTTACTTTTACATTTGGCATTATGCTTTTTGATTGTGTGAAATTGTTTTTGATGTTGTGTGTTAGTCATGGTTGTGTAGCTCTTTGTAGTAAACATTGTGAGTGTGGATATATTGGTAAAGTATGTGCTAGTTATTGTAAATCCATTATCGACACTTCTCATATTGCGTCAAACTTGATTGGTGATTTGATACAAATAATCTAATCCGAAAACCTCTTCTGGAGGCGGCCCCTTTAAATAGGGCGGCCCCCTTATGTATTAGGCGGCCCCATATATTTATGGGACCGCTGGCAGAGAGTAATGTAAAAATTGATACAAAAGATTTAAAGTTTTTAAAAGGAAACGTATTCACCCCCCTTTATGGTTTCCACAAGCTATTTGAACTTCATAGATGAGATCCGAAATGACTAAACTTAAACGATTAGCCAGAATCTTTGCTATGATTTTGTATATGCTTCCTATGAGGCTAATTGGACGGAAGTCCTTGATAGTTTTAGCATCATGGATCTTGGGAATTAAAGCAATGAATGTGGAATTACAGCCAGGAGGAAACTTACAAGTAGAAAAGAACTCGGTGACCGCTGCAACTATGTCTTGACCCATAGTTTTCCAATACTTTTGAAAAAACTCAAAAGTAAACCCATTGGGACCCGGTGATTTATTTATACCATATTCCCAAACTGCTTTTTTGATCTCGTCATATGAAATAAAGTTTTCTAACTCCTCCACTTGCTCCACTTTGAGACAATTGGAGAATTAGAAATCGATATTAACACGGGGGGAAAGAGGTTTCGAAAATTAGTTAGAGAAGTGATTGAGGAATTCGGTTTTAACTTTTGTTGGTTTGACAATCCAATCTCCATCATGAAGAATTCCACGAATGGCAAGTTGGGATCTTTTACTGTTGAGGATCCCGTGAAAGTACTTGGAATTTTCATCACCTTCCATAGACCAACGAATTTTAGCCTTTGAGACAAGTCTAAAGCTTCATTGGAAGTAATATCATTAAGATCTTACGAATCTCATCATCTCCTTCACCACGATCAAGGAGCTTATCCATTTTAGTAACATTTGATGGAAAATTTAGCTTCGTTCATTGAGTTCTTTTTCTCCGTAACCTAAGATTTAATTGCATTTTTAAGAACCTGTAGCTTCTTTTTCATGCGAATTAAACCATTCAAATCCATAACATTCATAGAATTCCATGTATCTTCCACGAATTTATCAAACCCTTCCATCTTAAACCAAGAGTGAAACATACGAAAAGGAATAGGACCATAGTCTAACTTCGATTCAAACATTATGATTGGGCGGTGATCTGATAAGTGTCTATCAAGACATAAACCCGATAAATGAGGAAATAGATCCAAAAGACCACACGAAATAAGAAATCGATCAAATTTACTTATCTTAGAAGCTGATTTATGAGCCCAAGTATATGAATACCCTCCCAAGGGAAGGTCAACCAAACCTGCCAAAGATATGAAATTATTAAAAGCATTAGCTCCTTGGATATTAAACGTAGAACCAAACCTTTCTTGCACCGTTCAAACTTTATTAAAATCACCCAAGACCATATTTTCTCCATCCTACCTATCAATCAAAGAACACAAATATCCCCATAGTTCTCGCTTTTCAGATAACTCTTGAGGAGCATATACCGAAATGACGGGAAGTTTAGTAGAAGTAGGGGTCCAAGGACCCATAATGACAAGAAAATAATCTGAAGAAGAAGCATTTTTTTAATGAACACGTTAGAATCCCATACACGAAGAATACCTCTCGCCACAAAGAATACCTCCCGAGTTACCTACAAACGAACTCATAGCATGATCAAACGCAAGATTACCCCACAACATCTTAATAGAAAAAAAATCAACACTCACCATCTTAGTTTCTTGGATAGCAACGAAATTGATTTTATGCATCAAACACAGTTCTTTAAAGCACCCTTTCTTTGCCTTGTGACCAATGCCTTGAATATTTAATGACATATAATTCATCTAATAACATTTCTATCTTCTTGGTCACCAATAATTGCTTCTATATTTTTTAAGCATCCTTCTATATTATACCCATTGTTTGTCCAACCTTAACTAAATCGTCCATAACATCTAAAATAGAACCTCCTGTTATGGGCATGCAAGTAGTATGATGGGTAGAAGCTCCAACATTATGGTAAGAGAAAATTTTCTTACCCGAAACTGATTTCCTTTGGTCGTTTACAGAATTCGAACCTTCTTCCTTGTTGTTGTTGCCAAGTTTAGGAGTGAAACCAGGAGGATGAGTGGGATCCGACTCATTTGTTTGGTGAATATTGTCTTTCTTCTTTTGTAACAGCTCATATATAATAAAAGGATCACTAGAATGAAGATTTTCCTCCCCATGAATACTATGCTCATTATCATTGCCAATCTCGTTCTCTTGCATACCACTGGTTTTCAAAACCTTTTCAACATCACTATCCCCTTTAACATTGTCGAGATCCTTATATTCAAATTTACTCTCCTTATCTGATTCATAAAAGCCTCCTTAAGAAGAACTGTTGTCACTATCAAAGATAAATTTTAGGACCCAAGCATCCAGTTCTTTAGCACAAATCCAATAAACTTTGCCCTTGATAATTATTTTGAAGCATTCATTGATGAGAACATGAACTTTAGTCTTTAAACATAGATGTTTGTGAGATATAAATATTTCCTCAGATTCTTCCCATACTACCAAGTCTCCCCACTTTGATGCAATCTTAGAAAACGTGTTGGTGGTCCAAGCATTTATTGGTAAACCTTCTATTGAAACCCAAACTATTCTTTCATTAGAAACAAACGAGTTACAAGCAGGCTTTATTAATGAGAACCACGATCTAATACCCACATGATTACAAAATTTATCTAAGATGTCTAGAGAATTGAATCCAATAAGAACCCAAAGACATCCAAGAAAAGTGAGTTTGGCAGATTGAAAACCCTCTTCAGAAAGGATAGTGTAGAGATTCGGAAAGCAGTAACTTCTTTGACCTGACCCATTAATGAGTTTCTAAAATCATGTTCTTTTAAGCATGAATCATCAAGAACCAATGCGGGTTGCGAAGGAGTAGGAACTAATTTTTTTGAGTTTCTTCTTTAAGAATAGAAGCAAAACTACCCCTAATGTTTCCTAAGTACGTGACATTAGGAAGTCTATCATTTCCTGAATGCAAATAATTATTATATGAGGAAGTCTTCTGTTTAGGCTCCCTTTGAAAACGAACCATATTCGCATGTAGGTGATAATTTCCAATCCAAATAGTACATAATTTTTCTATTAAACGTTCCAAATTATTGACCTTGATGAAACGTATGAAAGCAAAACACTTACTTGCTTTTGACTTCTTAAAGGGAATGTAGACATCGATGACTGAACCATACTCTTTGCAAAGCCCCTACAAGTCTCGAGCTCGGATGTGATCAGAGAAATTAGTGACAAAAACAGTTTTGGAGATTTGAATGGTTTGATCCTCCTTTGAACGACCACTGCTAATCGCCATATGTATGATTAAGGTTTCTTTACGAACAATAAAATGCATTAAAAAAGATCCTAATAATGATTACTAAAACCTATAGATCCAAGGATCGTCCACTTGTAAGAAACTTCAATCAAGGAGAATCACGGGGATCCTCAACAAGATTAGGGCCTTAGCAAGATAGATCACAAGAATGATAGTATTTTAGTGATCGATTATGGATCTTGAAGAAGGTAGGAAAATAGCTCACACATGATTAGGTTTTTTTTCTAATGAAGGCGTACGATGGTGTTATAAAAGAAAAACATGTATCTAATATTAATTTCTAATGGAGGCGTAGGAACAGATTGCCAATCGCCATGTGTTGGGGTAAAAGAGATCTAATCATTTGTATTGATTCTACAAGATTAGCACGTCACTAGGAATTGTGTTGATCCCAACAACACCTTAACTTGAACCAACAAGTATAGTCACATGGAACGGGGATCGTTTGTTTCTATATTAAATTTAAAAAAGTAATAATTTACGATTGGCAATGTCTCAGCTTTTGATCATTAATTTCCCTATTCCTAACTGAATCGTACCCAAACTGGGGATGCATGAACTGGTTTGTAATTTGTTTCCTTTCTATCGAATTATGTTACTATGCCAACAACACCTTGACTTGAACAACATGTACCATGTGCAAAACCACCAGCTATTTGACTAGAACTTGCAACGTCATAGCTTGAACGTCTTGCACTTCAGTATGTTAGCCCGTATAATATACGTATAGTTAAATCATTTAGTCATCATTGTAATCTATTTAGCTAATCATCTTGTCATCATTATATAGGTATTTAGTCAACATTAGTTGTCTTAGTTGTATTGTATATATTTCATAAGTGTTTATGGAGTCCGTATAATATGCGTATGTCAGTCTGGAGATTAGTCAAATCATCTAGTCATCATTGTAATCTATTTAGCCAATCATCTAGTCATCATTATATGGGTATTTAGTCATTATTAGTTGTTGATGTATCATAGCTAGCTTGGGCTAAGCCCACTTATTTATGTTGTATATATGTCATGAGTGTTTATGGAATAGACAACAACACAGATTACCATTTTACATGGTATCAGCCACACATAACGATCCCTAACCCTAAAAAATCTAATTTTTCGTTCCCAAAACAATCCCTTCAAGATATTCACATCCCGTCTGTTATATTTTTTTGTGTTGGTGATTTGTGCTTATTAAAAACAGCACTTGGATTCTAGTACCTCGACCTACATATGCTAATATCGTTTGTTTTATGTGGCTTTTTTGCTATAAGTATTTAGCAGATGGCACTCTGATGTGTCGTTGTGCATAGGTATTATTTATTATCAAGTTTTACATTTATATTTTATCGACATTACCTAAAAACAACACTAACGGCCAGTGTAACCGATCAGTTGTAGCTTCGTTGGTAAGTAGGATGTCAATCACTAAGAGCGAGAACGTTAATTCCTAAGTCTATCAGTATTTTAGTTATTTATTTTAGTTCTAATCTATCTAGTATATGTTAAACCTATGCTAAACCTAATTTAGGTTTTCAGTCTGAGAGACTGACATGGGTTTTGTGGTGACTTAAACCTACTTTAGACATGATAACACACATAGGCAGATAATCAAAAGATAGAAGAGCGGTCAAGACAATTATAAGGAAACTGTATAAACCATGATTAATCCAATTAAGACACGGGTTTGTTTATTAATACAATGATTGACTTATCTTGAGGGGCATATCATTCCAAGATATAGGCGGTACTTCTTCCTAAAACCTAGACACACTAATTCTGTCATAATTAGACGCATCTACATAAAGCAAGCATTTGTTGATTATAATCTATCTTAGGAGATTAATAATGGTGATCTTATTAAACACTAACTCAACGAGACTTTACTAACTTACAACTTAATGGCTCTTTAATAGTAGTAGTCCACTGTCCAAGTCCTTAACAAAGGAATCAGAACGTCATTTGTTAATCCTAGGTCACTTGCTAGTCCAACTTGTTCACTAAACCAATGGCAATGATAGGCCATTATTTGTGATCCTATGATTCTAGATATATAAATTGCAATATGGAGAGCTATCTCGGTATCTAGCTAGCATGATATTTTGAATTCCTAGATCCAGTTGAATGATAGATCACATACTTAAGCACGTAAACGAGTATAAACTGATAAACATAATCAACAAGCAACGATAAATTAAGCAATCGAGATAAAAAAAAAAACATTAAAATCTTCATAAACATGGCTAATACCTAAAGGTATTAGCCGATAACCATTTTAATGAATACAAACATGATAATAAACAGCCTAGGTAAACTAAGCAAGTTAAACGAATGATACCAAAAATCAAACAATTATCAAGAGTATAGGAATTACAAGGTGTTTCCTATGGAATAAAGCGTGTTGCTTGACCTTCTTTGCTCTTCTTAGCTTCTAAAAACTGACTTATGTGGTTAGGGTATCGAAAATATGGTTAAGCACACCCTACACTTGTGTTTAGGGATTTGTATTTATAGTGTCTAGAATTTCATCAATACGCCGTATTGGTTGAGGTCAATACGGCATATAAGGGGTTTCTTGGAGTAGGGACCACGTTCAATATCTTTCAGAATCTTCAATACAGCGTATGAAGTCTTCTAGATACGGCGTATAGCTCTTTAACTCTTCGTGGTTTCTTGTGAAGTGCAGGCACAGATACGCTGTATCTTCCTGGATGGATACAACGTATGGGTTGGTAGAAAAGTATCTTGAGATTTCTTCGTTTAAGCTCCAAAATGCGTGCCTTTTTGCATAACTTCACCAATCACTCCATAATTACTGCAAACAACAACTTTAAGCAATTAAGTACCAATTTATGCAATAATTTATACAAAATGGGTAAGAAACATGGGATAAATAATGCTATAAAATTGACATTATTTGATGTCATCAAATATCATCCCACTTGAATCCTACTTGTCCTCAAGTAGACTTTAGAAAATTTATGAAAATATATCCCAACCGTAGTTAAGGATTTTTCCTTTAAGTATTTATTCGTTTAGTTACTAGTGCACAACCAAACACCTCACGAAATAAGAAGATGAAATCACTCAACTAATCTATGTGGTAACATGTAACTAATTCGTTCAATTTCTTAGTCGTGACGAGTATTCTATCATAGGCTTGGCAAGGATACATATCTCCACCACTAAAGCTAAGGAGTGACAAGTCTTCAAAAGGTAAATTGGGTTTAAAAGGCTTAAGGGGTTGATCACTCTTTTTAACCTCTATCACTACCAATATTCTAGAATAGGCGACAAACCATACATACACATCCATAACGATGGAATAGATACGCATGGTTGAATTCATTCCTTAATTTGAATAAGCTAAAGAATAGGACTAGTAGTCTTTACCAAAAGTCGTAAACCAGCAAGGGCGACAAACCACATATACACATCCGTAACGACGAATAGACATACATGATTGCATTCATTCCCCCAATCGAGTAAAACTAAGGGTTAAGATAAAGAGTGATATAGGGCAGGAATCTTCTAATATTTCACCAATAGTAATAAACCAACAAGGTAGACAAAATCACACATACATGGCTGTAACGATGGAATAGACATATGTGATTGCTCGCATCCTCATTCGAGTAAGACCAAAGGATATAGATTAGGAAAAGGAAAATAATTGTTGTTAAATAAAAAGAACAAAACAAATAGATTAAGTCCAAATAATTAAGGCACAGTATTGCTAGTACTTTCCCGACCGTACCCATGAAAAAGATTCATAAATATAGACATAAACGTCTTGATCATAGATCAACAAAAACAACCTTAGTTGGCGTTTCCGTAATGGTCAACTCCTAATCATCCATACTATACATACTTTTACAATATTAGTGGTGATATCGACCACTTTTATACAACATGGTTGGTTTATTTCGACCAACATACAACAATACTCTACAGAATCACTTTTTTTGTAATTTTCACTTTTCCAATTTTTTATCTTTTAAACATATATACACTATGAATTTCGGTGTAATTTCATCATCTTCACGATTATAATGAATCTGGATAATTTATCCATACTCTTTCATACTTTGGATGTAAATAATAATTTGTGAAAGTAGTAAAACACACTGAAAAATTAAGATTTAAAAATATACACTACTTTCACATTCGCATTGCATAGTGCAATCTTCCCGACCTATCAGTAGATAGAAATTTCACACACGTACTCAATTGCATTGTGCAATTTTCTGACCTAACCGTAGATAGAAATTTTTGCTTTGCGACACAGGAAATACAATACTTTACACAAAAGAAACTAGCAACCGATTAAGGACCTAATCTAATAGGATAGGCTAAGGTGTAAAGGTGTAACGAAACAAAATATTGGTGTAAGAAAAAGAATGGAATCGCTCAACAGGTTTTTCTAGGGGTATCTTACTCTTAAAATGAGAGTAAACAAAAGGGTTTATACGGGGGTTAACTAACTAATGTAGTTAGTTAATATTACAACATGTATAGGCTTTTTGGGTGTAATCCTAGAAATTTACCAGTTTAGAAAATGTCACTCCCTCTATTTAAAACAGTACTTATTATTGTGGTCTCAAGTAGATATACCAAGCCAAGTTCTAAAGTCTACAGCATCAGTGGCACACTCATAATTTTGTGGAATTTGGGTAAACATTTAGAAATGGATAAGGCTAAATTCTCATAATATCTAACAAGGGTTATGTATGCGGGTTATGTAACTAATAATTTCACAAAAGTATGCTTGATTTTTTATATAAATTTAGGCATAATTTAAGCATTTTATTGTGAAAATATGGACAAGTAAGCGTTCTAATTCTCCTCCCCCCACTTGAAGTATACAACGCCCTCGTTGTATAAATATAACATTAAAAACGGGAAATTAAAAGAATTAGAACGAGAAACTCCCTTGGGATTTGCTCGGTATGGTCCTCCATGTTGCGTTCACGGGCAAGAATGTGTGTTGTAAATGCGGGTCTGGATGCCAGCATGACTACAACACACAGAATTCCAGAATATAAATACTCCACTAAAGTTGTCTTTTTTGTTCAGTAGGTCAGGTGTAAGATATAGGAAAAATAATGCAATTCCATCTCGGGTATTCAACGATTAGAAAATAAAAAACAAAAACCAAAAACTATACAGGAAGTCGATACGTCGTATCCCAAAACCAGGATACGCCGTATAGAGACATGTAGAAAGTATCTGAGGTACAAGTCAGATTGCCAAATACGTCGTATCATATAATGAATATGTCGTATAGACAATCTGATAATAATGTTTTAAATGCAAAAAATAAAGGACTGGATAACGTCCAAACTATCTATACGCCATATCCTTTGAGGTTGGATACGCCGTATAGAGAGTCTGGGAAGACAGACTCGATAAAAATTAAGAAAATATATTCCGGGTTGTCTCCCGATAAGCACTTTTGTTTATAGCGAAGTCTTTAAGTTTAATTTTTCTTCAGCTCTTCATTCCACCCTTGTCACGAACCATCCTTCGTCCAGGATACGAAAGATTCCTTGGTAAGCATGACACGCATCTTCTTTGGTTCTTGTCAAATCATCGTACTCGTATTCTTTAATAGCAACATAATTCTCTGTTGGTCTAAAAGAGTACTTGATCATCTCAAACCTTCTAATTTTGCAAACTGGAGGTTCTTGGCGGGGATTTCCAAGCAATTCGCACCTATCTTCATTGTATTCACTACTACACAAAAGGCCATAAACACCTCCTATAAGAAACCGGTTTTGAGATAACCACTTCCTATTGTAAAAAAATAAAGAGATGGGAAGCATAAATACTGGTTTTTTTTGAAGAAACCCAGTCTTTATAACCTAAAACTCATAGAAACTGGTTGTGTTGTAGAAAACCTGTCTCTACACGTAGCTGAAAAACCTGTTATTCTAAAGTGACTGGTCTCAATTTTTTAAAAAGTTTTTCATAATTTTACACCAAAATTTAGATTTCCCTTCCTCTAAAATTAACAAGCGGGAATTATCCCTCCATCTTTTTTCACTAAAAAATTGAAACCCACAACCATTTTCATCTTATTTCCAAAAGCCTACATCAAAATACAACATCTCTTTCAAAACAACTCAACCACTATATCTACTTTCAAACAAAACAACCCATCTCTTTCCTCTCACTATCGGCTTCACGTTTAGCATCATTCAGAAACTCCTGCCCATATCTACTTTCAAACAAAAAAAATATTCCCATCACCTGTTACCAATTCATCTTTCTGGTATGATTTCGTGTTCACTAATGGTTTCTTTTATGTAATGTTTATTGCATGGTTAATTAACAAAGATTACATGTTTAATATCATGATTTAGGGGAGATTCAAATTTAGGTTTATTGTTGCTTTATGTGAATAATTAGGGATCTAGTATTCTTAGTAGTAGGATCATATTGTCAATATTATGTGTTGGTTTGTGGTAAATTGTTTGTTAATTAGATGTTTAGTATGTAATTGCAGTTCATATGTATAAACCCTAAATTTTATAGACTAAAGTTGCTAAATAATTTGAAGTGTAATTGGTAGTTGTTTATGGTTAGGGATCTGATAATGAAAGTGTGCCCAACTAAATTTTAGACAGTTTACCTTTTGTTTATGATCACGTTTGCCTTTTGTTATGAGTATGTGATGATTGAACCTTTACTGTGAATTTTGGATGGGTTGCAGTGGCATCATCACTATGTGGAACGAGGTAATGGTGAATTTTTGGTTGCGGTGATTGAAGAAAATAGTGTGGTTGAGGATCAATGTTAAGTTGAATCTTGGAGTTTAAGCGTGGATGGATGTGGCTTTGAAGAAACCTTTGTTGGAGAACTTGATGATCATGTTGGCCCTGAAGTTACTAAGACTGTCAATGATCTGCTATTCGTTGATATTATAAATATGTTAATTGTTTGTGAAAGCAATTTTTTTCTTTCATATGCACGTTTTACTCTTCTTTGTTGTAACATGTAATCTGTCACATTTTGTAGGTGATGACCGTTGAACATAATGGTGACACATTGACATTGACACATAAAGAGGACTATGTAGTACATTTTATTACAACTTTTGCATACTGTAAAGACATATGGTTGTCGTTCCGCCATGAGGTATATTCTCACAATCATTTCTAGCTCATATTAATGAGATGTGTTTAATGGCTATAATAAAAAGATCATTGTCGTGTGTATCATTGGTATATTATTTGATTATAACCTGTTCAATTTTTGGAGGTGAAGAATCAAGAGAATGAAAAGTTATCCATATGTAGATATTGACATGAGATCAGCTGTTGTTGACGGTTATGATGCCATAACCTTAAGTCTACACAAGTTTCTTGGAAGGCCTGGATCACCAGGGATTCTTCTTATGAATAAGGCCTTATATCAGTTGAAAAATTCTCCCCCTTTGACATGTGGAACTGTTAATTACGTTGATTACTATGATGAAAAGGTATGTGGAACTGTTGATGTACGTTGAGCTAAACTTTAGATTTTTTAAGATGTTTATAACCAAATTAGTCATTGTAAATTCTAGGATACTTTGTATATCAATGACATTGAAGAAAGGGATCATTGGACCTTGTACATCCTTGGAGAAGGTCACTAACTAAATCTTATTACTTGTTGAGGTTTTTTGGCAGTTATTTACTTATTTTATTAGCTCAATTGCTATTGATCGGTACTTTGTTTGCAGAAAGGACCTACTGTTGCAAGCACGACAATTAGGCAGGGGAATACAATAGCTTGGAAGCTGTGTGGGATTGACAAAGATGCTTGACTGTTTTCTTTGATATATCATTGACTGACAAAGACCCGCAATGTAAATCAACAGTTGTATATACAGACTCTTACAAGGTAAAATATACATTTTTGTGTGTTTTTCTTTTTCAGAAGTTGGTGCAAATTTCATTTTTAGTTCTGAATATTCTTGCAATCGTATAATATACGCTTAGGGGATGAGGAGGTATTTTGATTTACGTTTTGCAATTGCCCATGCATTTTAATGCAGTTATCAGAGCGCTGATGGGCAATCTAAATTGCGAGTTACTACTGTTACTAGAAGATGGGTAGAGACGGATGATGTTACAAAGGTTAGTCAAAAATCTAAATTATTGCTAATAAAATAATTTTCCAGTAAACGTAACATTTTGATATATACTTTTGTCATTTTTTTAGCAATGCATTATTTCTAAATAGTTATACAACAATTTACATAGATTGCTTGTCTTGAAATATATCTTGTTGCACAGACGATAATTCATTACATGTGGTTAAGACTTAAGATCAAGAATTGTCTAGATTAACTTCTTATAAAATGGAAACGGAGGTAGAGATCGAATTTCCAACGTCAATTGTGTAGCCTTTTTTGTTGCTGTTACGATTTTTAATAAGCTATCAATGATTTATTGATAATATCAAGAAGCATTTGATGCAACAAGGTGGATAGATAGAAACCTCATTCGTCTCTGTTCTAAATTTAGCGACTACCTTAAAGATGATCCATCCTCATTTTCTCTAGTGTAGTTATTTTCCATGGCATGACAATAGCTCAATGGAGGAACCTTGGTTACACGGTTCTGTCTAAGGACATACTTCACGACTGCACTAACTGGTATCTGATTGAGTTTTGCAATAACGTAGGAAATATCTTTAGATTACTGATGTTTTTATTTCATTAAATTACTTGTTTTTTAAATTACTGATGTTTTTATTTCATTAAAGTACTTGTAGGTACCGTGGAGTAATGAGCGTCCGTTGGAGAACAAAGAGTTGAACGCGATCATTGGCGCATGGTTTACATTGTGGCGAGATTAGTCCTAGATAATTATGTGGAATTATAGTGTTTTTCTTTATGGTTATTTGTTGAATTCTAGTGATGTAATTTGATTTGAATTTTGTATTTGCTTTATGTTAAGCTAAATTAAAGTTGTCTTTATTTACTTTAATTTGTTGATTTTGACATTTTTGTTCATCTAAATCATTTTATATATATTTGCTGTATTTATATTTCTTTATTTTGGTGGGTTAAATTTGTAAATTTTGGAATTTATTAAAGAATTCCAAAAATATATTAAAAAAAATAGATTAAAAAAAGACAGGGTTTGAGATAAAAAACATATCTTTTTACTCTATATAAAGACAGGTTGGATGTTTTTATAAAGACATGTTGCGGGAGAACCAATGTCCATTTCCAATAAAATCCAAGTCCATTTCCAATAAAACATGTCGTTGGTTATTTTTAAAATGTGAGACCAATTCTTAGGGAAAAGAAAAACCGATGTCGATTCTTCTAGAATAGGAACTGGTTCATAACCGGGTTTTCATATGTTCAATCATGGAGATCATGGAGATACCCCCCTCAGAGAGTGGTTCCAAAACCACTCTTTATGGGCTATTTTGACCAGTTTCTATGGCTTTTTTTGTAGTAGTGATTGCTCCTCCTCTTTGTTAGTATGATAGGATGTGTTATCCCTAACCAAGTCATAGTCAAGGTTGTCGATGCCATGATCATCATTCGGCTCCCTTTCTTCTTGAATAGCCGCCACATCATTCCTTTCTTCATGATTGTTAAATGTTTTAGAAATATCCAGGTAAGGGTTATAGTTAGCATTGATATTGGTGTTAGCATAAGTCTTGTTTATATGATTTCTCTAATTAGTGAAAGGAGAACATTCATGATCGTTCATCTTCCACCAATATTCTTCAAGTTTAACCAATAACTCATAATCAAGCTCATGGAATTTCCGAAGCATCTTTTCAACTATGCGCAAAAATTCATCACTCCTTGAGTTGCATCGCCCCATGACCCTTCGTAGATGGCTTTTTTTCTTCAAAGCTTCATCCTTTAAACTACCATCTATCAAATCATCATAGCATTCATAATGTTGAAAGTAGGTCATGTAACCAACTCAAACCATCCCTGGTAAGTCTCATTCATTACAGAATTCGTCATCATTTGAATTGCAAGTGGGCCATTTAGCTTTCCCATTCTTGAAACAGAAAGGTTCGCAGATATGATGAATATCATCAATCGAAATTCCATTTTCAGACCATGGTTCCTCTAGAACCCATGGTATTCCTTTGTTCCATTCCCCCATCCATTCATCCTTAAATTCATCACGAGTCTTGAATCCACGGATATCACTAGTAAGTAAATCGGTATCAATTTTGAGAAGGTAATTGAATTCGTTAAATGCCTTGGATATAGGTGTCTCGAAGTCAAATATGTTGGTTTTGATCC
>BQNB010090006.1:1135-11658 GCA_026074375.1 Tanacetum coccineum
TCCTATATAATATTTAACTTTGCATCCCTCTCCTGTGTTTAATTGTTTATGAAATCCGCTCGTATAAACTAAAAAAGCGCTTTATATAGATGTTTTGCAAATCTCCTTTTAAAACATTCAAAAGGATTATTGTCTTATATGTTTTATAATGCTGATAAATCATTTTGATAAATGCATTGCATGTTGAGTCTGTTTTGGAAATACAAGTGATATGAACATGTTTGTATCATTTTGTATTTTAAACGTTGATCTCACTCAGCTTTAATCTAAGTTATGATGCTTGTTTAAAACTTCATTCTAGTTGCATCACACAAATACAAGGAAAAATTATTTTATAAAATTGATTAGTTTTATTACAGAAAAAAAATAAACTATATAAATATAACTTGTATATAAAACTTGTAATTTGTTAAAACTAGTCAAATTAAAATGATAAAATAATTTATAGCGCAAGATTTAGTGCATCACATTGGAGCAAATTATATATGATGCAAGCATATTTTAAAATAATTATTGTTTTACATTAAAATAGTGCAAATTTTAACGCATACATTAGCGATACTCTAAGCTATATATTTGATGTTCATTTACGCATGAAGCAAATCAATCTTAAAGTATTCAACTAAATTATATGTATTTACAAGTCATGGGACTTCCCTGTGAATTTTTGATAAAAAATACAATTTCTTCGAAATGAATCTGGTTTTGAAAATTTGTGACACATAAATAAATATTTTTTTTAGTTAGTTCACTAATATGTTTAAAGAAATACAGATTTTTTTGATTAGTGTAAAGGTCTTATCGAAATCATACATATTGTTTATAACTTTAAATGAAATCGTACATTTTAATTGATTTTGTAGGAAAAAGATTCTCTCAAGTTGTGGTCAAACATGATTGATCATGTTATGTTTTTAGTGAGGGGAAATAAATAAGTGGACCCTTGATTTTCATTAAAAGAAAAAGTTGTATACATTTAACTAATTTGTGATTGGTGAACATGATGTATCATGTTTGACTCAACTTGAGAGAATTCTAATCCGATTTTGTATTATTTATACCCGTATAAAATTTGAGCACTTAAGCACTTGCATAGTCCGCCATGTGGCTACGTGCTTACCAAAGAAGAAAATAGTCGACTTTCTACGCCAACTTAGACTGTGTTTGGCAACAAGTATTTTGGAATATTTATGAGCGACAAACGGTAAGCATTTTAAATGAAAAGCTTGTTTGACAACACCTCAACAAACATTTGAATATTATTTAACCGCTACAATCTTAAATGCTTATTGAAGAAGCATTTCAGAACCGATTCATGCAGTTTATTATAAAATTACGTTTATATAAAATTTATAATTTCTTTAATTGGGTTATATGCCGTTTTTCGTAATTTAATTTTTTTTAATTACAACTTACAACTACATTATTAAACACCTTTTTTAAACAAACAGCTACTGCTTACTACTCCTGCTAACTGCCCCTGCTTACTGCTCCTGCTATTGCTACTGCTTACTGCTACTACTACGTGTTGCCAAACATACCCTTATTAAGAGCAAGACATGAGCTTTACATTCACACTTTGAAAATGTTTTTCTTGCAAGCCTTTGCAAGTAAGAAAAGAAATAAACTTTTTGTTGAATGTACAGAAGAAAGTCGGAAGTTCACTTATGCTAACTCTGGACTATTTAAAAAGATAAATGTTTTGAGATTAGTCGATTCATAATGTCGAGTCACAAACCTTTAACTAAAAAAAAAGTTCGGCAATGAGCCTAAATTTCATGACATGCACCTAGGGGTGTTATCGGGTCGGGTTATCGGGTTGGTCGTGTCGGGTTGATTCGGGTTTTGGTGTCCTAAATATTGACCATAACCCGACCCTATAATATATCGGGTTATCAGTTTTCTGGTTCAAACGGGTCAGGTTGAATCGGGTTGGGTTGTCGGGTTGAACATGCAAAAGAAAAGCACAGTCGTATACTGGCATTTATATAAACATTAGTCAAAATATTTGTCAAATGACATATTTATATATGTAAAAAAGAGAACCACAGTGGTATAGTTGAGCATGTTTAAACATAGTTGTTTGCATCATGTTACTAATATACTAGCAAGCAACTAAACGCAAACCTCGATAAGGTATACTGCTATATGTAAGAGTCTTGTAATCCTAAATGTGATTCACATGTATCCATTCATGTCGCGAATACTTGTTGGTCATAATTTTCACGGTGGTTGATGACAACAGACGTATTTCGCCACATTGCTCGAAGATGATCCTATCTTATATATTTTGATGTATTCAGCACCTTAGCTTCAGTGATGTGGCTTCCTTGGATTTATACTATATGGCTTGTTGTTGCTAATTTTTGAAATTTAGCTATGAAAGTTTGAATAGCTCGTGCTTTCACCCTGTTAAATAATAGCAGCATTACTTGAACAATATGTAAAATGCTTACCATGGTTGCTCTATGATTCTTGTTATTAACTATAATTTACAAACAAGTGGCGTGCCATCTAATTAAAACGAAAATATTTCGATTATTTGTTGGTAGTGTAGGAAAACATGTTCATGCAAAATGAACAATAAGACACAATACAATATTTTGATCACATTATACAAACTTATGTGAAAAGCAACTGAAATAAAATTGGAAATGGACTTTTGGAATTTAAGGTTGTTTGTTAAGTACGAGCAGGCAGTTTACATATAATATGTATTGGGCTAAAACAATTCAATTGATATGTTGATATAACAGCTATGGGCTTGAAATGAAAAAAAAAATACAACATGGGCTTATACAATTATCGGGTTAAACCCGAACCCGATAAAATATGAAAAAATAACCCTAACCCGTTCTTATAAGGCTATCGGGTTGGTCGGGTTGACCCGATAACCCGATAAGCCGAGTTGGACCCGAATGAACCCGACCCTATAAGGCTTTATCGGGTTCGGGTCGGGCCGGGTCGGGTCGGCCGTTTGACACCCCTACATGCACCTGAGATAGCTCCAATGAAGGCACGTGTCAATCCAGGGACATCCAAATAAAACACCACGTTTCACACCTAGCTATGTCTTCTAGACTATAGTCCATCTTCGTCATTTTTTAACCCACCATGTCATCATACTACGTGTTAACCATGCATGTAAACTTTTTTCACTAGCTCCTATAGCCCAGTAATTGTATAAATACCAACGTTATTTGTTTTAGTTCAGTTGAAAGAAAAGAAATGGCGTCAGAACAACAAGAACGAAAGGTATCCGACAAAATCACCGAATAGGAGAAAAAGAAACTCGATGAACGAACTGCTCAATGCGAAACTGTAGTTCCGGGAGGTACTGGTGGTGAATCCTTCGAAGCTCAGGAAATACCTTGGTGGTGGTATATTTATTTAGCGGACAAAGCTATTTCGAACATGCGGAGAAATATAAAGATCATGTCAAGGACACTAAACCATACATATTATATATATTACACATCAATACATCTTCTAGTGTACCGTACACAAAGCCTTAGCGACACACAACAACAAAAAAGAAACTACATAGAATAGTAAACCGCTTACATTTTTCGCACATTTATTCTTCATCCGTAACCTCAGTAAGCATACAGAGAAATATAAAGATCATGTCAAGGACACTAAACTATACATATTATATATATTACACATCGATACATCTTCTAGTGTACCGTACACAAAGCCTTAGCGACATACAACAACGAAAACGAAACTACATAGAATAGTAAACCACTTACACTTTTCGCACATTTATTTATCACCCCTAACCTCAGTAAGCATAGCAATTGAATTTACCTAACAGGTGGATATACAAATATGTGCGGCTATTACAACCAACGCCATCTAGCGAAAACGACGGGACGAATGGCCACGACGCAAACGGGAAACTTCTTCCTCCAAAGCGGAAATTTCAGACGACATCCTCCTCCGCTCATAACGAAGTTGATCAATCTCGTTCATGTAAGAAGAGATTTGGTTATCCCGAGCTAGGATAACATCTTGTAAGTCATTACACAAACGTTCAGCTGCATACTCTCTCCTCCTCATCTCGCGGACGAGGGCACGAAGCTCCTCGCTTAGCTTTAATATGAGCTAGCGAGGTGCTTCGTGGCCTCGTCCGCGAGATGAGGAGGAGAGAGTATGCAGCTGAGGGTTTGTGTGATGATCTACAAGATGTAAAGATGTTATCTTAGCTCGGGATAACCAAATCTCTTCTTACATGAACGAGATTGATCAGCTTCGTTATGAGCGGTGGAGGATGTTGTCTGAATTTTCCGCCTTGGAGGAAGAAGTTGCCTGTTTGCGTCGTGGCCAGTCGTCCCGTCTTTGTCGCTAGATGGCGTTGGTTGTAATAGCCGCACATATTTGTATATCCATCTCTGTTAGGCAAATTTTCACTTGCTATGCTTACTGAGGTTATGGATGATAAATAAATGTGCGAAAACTGTAAGCGGTTTACTATTCTATGTAGTTTCGTTTTCGTTGTTGTATTACACTAGAAGATGTATCTATGTGTAATATATATAATATGTATGGTTTAGTGTCCTTGACATGATCTTTATATTTCTTCGCATGTTTGAAATAGCTTTGTATTTACGTTCATTCCCTAAAGGGTGAACACGACCATGCATTGTTTGTGGATAATGTAGATATTGCAAGTGGAACCAACTTGCTTGTTTCATTCCATCAGATATTTGATAGGTGATTCTTCAAGTTGGTTTTCTCTCTATGTGCAACTAGTTTAACATATAATTATAGAGAAATATGTTATTGTATTGATGGAGATCATGTACCCATCAGGTTGTGTTGCTTTTTCTTTAACTGTATATAGCTTTGTTCTTTTTTTTTGAACGACAACTTTTATTAGACAAAAAAGAAACACTAGCAAAAAGCTAGAAAATTACAAAGAAAGTAAATAAGGGTGTTGCAACCACCTATAGCTTTGTTCTTGACCCATAAAATAAATTTATTTGGGTGCTGGCTTTGCAAGAGTCGAGCTACACCATATAACTATGGCTAACCTACACTTAGAAGTTTATATAATCCATATCATAATTGCATAACGACTAAGTTAGAAACAAAACACTAAATTGGATACTTCTTTTATTTTAGTATAAAAATGTCAAAATAATTCGCAACCAGTTGGTTTTAAGATGAGGTCGTGAATAGTCGAGATAATAATTGTGTAACTTACTAATTTTATTTTGGGATTTGGTCCAACATAAGTCTTTCGCTTCTATACTTTTCAAAAACTATAACATTTGGTTTAGAGAGGGGTTAAACCAAAATAGAACTCAAGAGATCTAAGGTTAAAGCCGTATAGGGTGATAAGATGATGAAATAATTAATGATAATAAACACTTAAACTTCTTAATGAAGACTAAAGTTTATTTGACACCCTTCTTTGCTACAAATTCTCCTAGATAATCTTTAGATATAAGGTATTTAACCAAACTAATAGTCATAATATATATGACATATGATCTAAGGGTGATTGACAATATATAATTCATCCATTTTATATTTTATTTGAATGAATTTAGATAGACCTTGGTTACTTTTGATAAGAAGATGTTTACTTACCTGAATATATGACCCGATTCAAGATGGTAGTCATCCATAGTTTAATGACAACACAGATGAGCACACAATGCAAGTGTTTTCGCGTCTTTTGTTTAGGCCCTCGTAAGTTTTAGTTCCTTACTAGCAGCGTTGTATCCGGATTTTCGCATTGCTTTTTCGAGCTCATTTTTTGTGCTACCATTCTGTCTGAGTAGCATTTATACATCGTTCGAGCGATTTCAAGCATCATTCCTCTAATGTCGGAATGTTTTTTTTTCAAATTATTTTTCAACAAGAGTGAAATTTATTATGAATCGTCATGTATATTACACCATAAAAGACTTTAGTAGTCTTTTTATAGAGGATACATCCTTTTTTTAGGATGTTTGCTGTCGTTCGACTTCTAGAATTGAAACTTTCTGAGGTTGCTGATGTGCCATGTTCGTCATGTCATCTAACGTATATGTTATTTTTTGCTTTACGTTAGTGATTTGATAGGGTCTTTCCCATTTGGGATCCATTTTTCGCTGACCTTCTTGGCGGCTTGCTTCGTTTTTTCGAAGGACGAAATCACTAATTTTAAGGACTTTGTTTTTAACTCTTCAATTGTAGTACCTTTCAGTTGATGCCTTGTATTTTGCAGAGCGAAGTGTATCCATTTCTCGCCTTTTTTCTAATAATTCGAGGTTCAGGAAAATGTTGGCGTCATTAGTTAATGGATCGAATGTATTGATACGGTATGTGGGCAAACCAATTTTTGTTGGTAAGACTGCCTCGGATCCATAAACTAAAGCTGAAAGATGTACATCCGTTAGAGTACATTTGGTAACTCTTCAATCCAATTTCCTTTGGCTTTTCCAAGTCTTGTTTTCAAACCTTGCACCAGAGTCCGATTTGTAACTTTAGTTTGTCCATTAGACTGTGGGTGTGCGACTGATGTAAAGTGTTGTTTAATTTTGAGTTTTTCGCACCATTCTTTGAATGGATTATTGGCGAACTATTTCCCATTATCGCTGATGATGATTCCTAGTATACTAAAATGACAAACGGTGTTGCGTAAAACAAAGCGAAATATTCTTTGACCAGTTATGGTTGCTAGTGGTTCAGCTTCTACCCATTTGGTAAAATAATCTATGGCGACAACAAGGAATTTGACTTTACCAGGAGCTTCGGAAAAAGGCCCTACGATGTCTATTCCCCATTGATAGAAAGGCCATGGGCTAAAAATGCTTGTCAATTTGCATTGTGGTTGTCGAATCGTCGGCGCGTGTCGTTGGCACGTTTGACATTTCCCTACGAGTTTTGACGCATCGTTATACATATTAGGCCAATAGTATCCAAGTCTCGTTGCTTTTTGTGCGATGCTTCGTGCTCCTGCGTGAGCTCCACATGATCCGAAATGCACCTCCCTTAGTACATAGTCTGCCTCTTCAAGACCAACGCATCGTAACCACGGTGTCAGGTATCCTTAATGTTTTCTTTGATTGTATACTGTGGTGCTTTGATCCTTATCTTCCGTGCTTCTGTTTGGTCATCTGGTGGACTTCATGTGGTAAGATATTGGATAATTGGGTCCATCCAAGTCTTCTCGTTTCCACCTACTGAGTTTGTGATTTTAATGTCAATGCTCCTACACAACTGTTTCGACCAACACATTCTTAGTGAGGTGTGCGAATGTGGACGACGCTAATTTGCTCAAAGCATCTTCACGTTTGTTTCTTGATCGGGGGATATATGTGATTGAAAAACTATGAAAAAGTGTTTGCAATACTCAAACTTTCAACAAGTATTTTTTTCATCACTTACTCCTTAGCTTCGTATATTCCCTTCACCTGGTTTGTGATGAGTAGGGAATCACTAAACACTTGTAAGTGTTGGACTTCCATGTGAACGGCCAATTCCAATCCGTCTATTAAGGCTTCGTATCCAGCTTCGTCATTTGAGGTTTTGAAGTTGAATCGTAACGCGTAAGTTACCTCTTGTACGTTCAGATCGGTTAATACCAGGTCATCCCCAGATCCTTCAGTGCTTGATGCTCCGTTGGTAAATAAGGTCCACCTAGGAGATGTAGTAGACTCAGGTTGGCCTAAGTCCTTGCTCGCGGACTTGGTCTCTACTCGACTCTACAAGAAAATCCGCAAGTATTTGTCCTTTAATCGCGAAGCGTGGTTTGTATATGATCTCATGCTCTCAAGCTCAATTGAAATGGGGGTTGAAATCAGTGTATTTGGTTGTTGGGATTGGGACTAAAACGTGCGAACTTTGGTGCTAAAATAGGGTCTGAGATGGGGGCTGAAATGGGTGTGTTTGGGTGCTGAAATAAGGAATGGAAAGGGTGTGTTTGGTTGCTGAGATAGGGATTGCAATGGGTGGCTTTGGTGATGTAATGGTGGCTGAAGTAATGTCTATTGAATTACATGACCAGGAAGGCGGTCGTAAATTTCCTTTTATCAATATCATCGGTTCGTTAATGTCATTCGGTAAATGTCAATGAAAACGCCGCTTTTTAGTGCACCGCTTTTTAGTGGTACTACACACTTAATGCCATGATAATTTATTGCTCAAGTACATTAAATACAGTTAAAAATTTCACAACATGAATGGTTATTAGCTTATTCAATTCATTAACAATTTCACTATGTCATTGCAGGAGAGAAATAGGAGTGGTATACCTCATATAGAACCTCCGACTCTATATTTGCTTAAAAATAGGGCTCAAGGTCAGTTTGTTTACATAATCCATTTGTACTCTTCTTTTGAAGATTCTTTTTCATCTCAAACCTGTTAATAGTCTAACACATTTCGCCATTCGTGTCTCTAAAAAGCATAGGCATTAGATGTATAATGACATTTAAAGTTTTCCCGTAGTTAAAGTTAATATAAAAATCATCTTTAACTCGCAAATTATGGGATAACTAATTTAGATAAGCAATTCCAAACACCTCCAAAGTTGTGTACCCATTCTGTCAAACATAACAACACGTTTTAATAACTCCATTTCAAGTATTTTTTTATACATCATAGACGAAAGTTTTTAGCGAACTTTGTTATAGACATTGACATTCGATGACTTATATTAGGTTTTTTATGTTATAAATCATGTTTTACTTCTTATGTCAAGGCATTTACATCAATACAAATTTTATAGAGCCATTCAGATTCTCTTTGATCGAGATCATGTTTTGATGCCCTTACTATATTATGTTTCATTAAACATCTATCAATGGTAGCCTAAAAAGATAAAGGTTTTGTAAAAAATACATAATATATGTACATGTGCTTCATTAAATATTCTTTCATCAGTTTATTAATAAGAAAATAGCATGGTTATTACGTTTATGCCAGTATACTGCAAACTCTTAACACATCTAATATTATCATTCTTATTTTTTTGGTTTATGCAGGTAGTGTTGTGTTGATAAATTAGCCTTGATACAAGACTTTGTTGACACACTCAACTTTGTATCTTTGCACGGACCCCACCACACGACATAATAGACAAAGTTGCTGAATTCTTTGTTAAATGAAGAGAAGATAGTCTCGCGGGTGCGCCCAGTTTCAGTAAGAACTAAACAGCAGCGTATGCCTATGTTTTTTTCTGTCATTTTTGGACCGACATACACAATTATGTATTGACCTTTATGTTTCAAAATGTTACGACTTCACATGTGCTACGACAACACTGATTTACGATCGTCCCGCAACGGAGTGCAGACTGATATACTCGTTTGTTTACAATTTACACCCACCACATCAGTAACAATCATTGCATATTTAGTGGATACTGAATGTAGTGGTGACCACAGAGGACACCATCACGTCAGCGCCAACTCAGCTTTCTCTCTCTTAGACCACACAGTGACCAAACACACGTAGTGGTGACCGCAGAGGACACCGAACAATTTTTTTTAAAACATTACATTAATAAATAATTAAAACATTACAAATACAAATACTGAAATTAAAATACGGAAATTAAATTACGAAAATTAAAATACGAAATACAAATACTGAAATTAAAATACGGAAATACAAATACTGAAATTAAAATACGAAATACAAATACTGAAATTAAAATACGAAATACAAATACTGAAATTAAAATACGGAAATACAAATACTGAAATTAAAATACGGAAACTAAAAACTAATAGTCTAAATTTCAACGCTCCTTGATTTTTTTCTTCAAAAACAACGTCGTAGATAAAGCTCTGCCAGTTAAATGATCATGATCTTCATTGTAATACTTGAGGTCCTCCTTGAATTTTTGTTGTTGCTGAAATTCGAACATTTTTTGTTGGAGGTCTAATTCTTTATCACGTTGTGCAATTCTCAGTCTCTCCAGTTCTCCTTGCTCTTGGCGCTTCCGTTCTTCCAGTTTCAATTAACGCTCTTTAATTCGTAAATACTCAGAGGAGGACTCCTTCCTCTGCGTAAAAAACGGCGTTGCAGCCAATGTGAATTTACTAAGCAACGCGTCAACAAGACTAGGATCACCTGCAATTGAAGTTTCCGAACAAGCACTAGATGATGATCCTTTCTTCTTAGCCCGGTCTTGGCCAATTGGTGCAGGAACCTCTTGAGCTTCTACATCCTCTGAATCAGCTGCTTCATCGTTTAGATTCGCGCCAATGTGTGCTGAATCCGAATTTTCTTGTGACGTATTTTCTGATGTCCTCGAATTTTTGGAAGATGATTGTTTGGATTTATAAAACTTAGGAATTTCAAGATTTTTCCATTTAGGATGGTCTTTCAAAATCTTCCAACATCCAGTCAATGTAAAAGGAGCATTGTAAATAGTACGATACTCGAGCTCGGCTTCTTGATAGACAGTATTATCACATGACCCACTTTATGAGACTGAATGTAGTGGTGACCGCAGAGGACACCGCCACGTCAGCGCCAACTCAGCTTTCTCTCTCTTAGACCACACAGTGACCAAA
>BQNB010090007.1:3528-23287 GCA_026074375.1 Tanacetum coccineum
TAGTAAGGTTTTAACGAGACATATTTTTCTCAAATGGACATCCAAGGGGGAGTGTTATGGATAAATATGGAATGGATGTCCATACCTTTTAATGTTAGTAGTTATCTTATTAGAATTGTATCTTGTGGAATACTTCATCTTATATCTATATATGCATACCTCTATTGTGAGATGAATAATACAATTCTCCATTCTCTCTATCTTCTTGTTATTGTTTATTGTTCTTTAATTTATTGTTCACAACAGTAAAACTATTGTTGTCTAACGTTGATGCAAATCGACCGAATTTTTAGAGTTAACTACATTTTTAGTCCTTGTGGTTTGGTGGGTATTTCACTTTTGGTTTAGTTTTTTAAAAAAATTTGATTTTAGTCTAAAAGTGATACTTTTGTTTCAATTTCAGTCCAAACGCATGTTTTTTTTATCCTTGTGGTTTGGTGGGTATTTTACGTTTTGTCCAAATTTTCAACATGTTTGGACTGAAAGTGGAACAAAAAAATCACTTTTAGACTAAAACCAAAACTTTTTGAAAATTTGGACCAAAAGTGAAATACCCACCAACCACAAGGACCAAAAATGCAGTTAACTCGAATTTTTATCATTCAAAACTCAGGTTCATCCGGACTGTTTTGTCACACCTCCAAAATTAGACGGCAGCGGAACAGTAACAATTGGGGTGCGACATCATAGCACAACGATCAAGTAATAGGAAACGACCTCGAAAGAGACGTTTTTAAATAAAATTCATTTGATGCTTCATAAAGATCAGAGTTTGCAACAATGGTCCCCAAAAGTTTATAACATGACATAAAGATCCACACTTTCACAAGATTTGTCCAAAACACATAGTTTCAAAGGTTAACACTGGTTAATAAAAACAAGTTTAATAGTTTAGCATCGAATAAAGAAAGCACAAAATCCATCGTCAGCATCTCCGCGCGGCTCCCATCAAGAAATCACACCTTTGGACCTGAGATTAAAACATGCTAAAACGTCAACAAAATTGTTGAGTGAATTCATAGGTTTAACAGTAAATAATGTATGGACCACAAGATTTAGTAGTGTAGACAAGAGAAACAAATTCACCAAGTCTAGATGAAAACAATATATTATTGCCCTAAGCTCATGACACCGAACCTTAACATGCATTGTAATCAAACCAGTACTCGAGGTTTGTTCCCCAAAGATATATACAGATGCTGTCAAACATCCTACGAATTACTTCAAATGTTAAATGCGTCAATGGTTATCTAGAAACCACAGCCAAGACGGGGATTGTCAGTCCCGATAGATCTATCCACAAAACTCACGTTTACCCAACAAGTAATTAACGGTTCATGATAGTAAAGGGGTCTTAGCGGCAGAAAGGTACTTAGGCAATAATACAATCAGGAAATAGCATACAGTTTTAAAAAGTACTTGTGTCCAAGAAATCAAGCATGTAATCTCCCTCGTAATTTATAAAACGTGTGATAGGAAAAAGGGGCTATGAACTCACCTTTAAGCGATTCGGCAAAATTAACAAGATAGGAGCTGAAGTAATCGGACACCCTAAGTGCAACTTAAAATAAAAGACGCGACTTAGAAAAAATAACCAACAAATACTCACACAATTTAAAATGAAATAGAATGGAGAATTTGGATAAAACATTTTTATTTAACGAAACAAGTATGGCATTGCGTCCTAACTTTTATGGGTCAAAACCACTCAAATCCCAAGTCCAAATATGAACTAATATCGTCCCCAAGACGTGTCTCTAGTTTAAGTTTTAACCAAATTTTCCTACAAGTGTTCACCTTAGTTTTTATGTCTATCTAAACCTTTTATTTACAAAATTCTAAAATTTTACCCATCTTTAAAAGCGTGTCATTTAAAATCCGTAATAGATATAAACATGTGGTTTTCGCGTATAGGTGGCATTACGAGTCTATTTTTCCAGAAATGTGGCCCCCGCTGACCAACAGTTCCATAACCCAAGTGAAATTACTAATTTACCCCTTACTACAAGTGCAGATCATTTTCTAAAATTTACGTCTTTACTATTTTTAACATATCTTCTAGTCCGTACATCCTATGAGGATGAAATACGCGGAAAAGTTTAAGTTGACTTGATACCTAGAAGCTACAGTTTTACTAATTTGGGGGTTAGTATACAAAATTTTGGACTTATTAAGGTTTCAAATTCAGATTGCACAAAACGACCCGTTTTAGTAAAATGCCCATAACTCAATCATACAGATTAGTTAACACTCCCTCCAAACGGATACAAGTACCTAAGACACATATCTAGGTAAATATTGATTTTAGTCAAAAGTTTTTCTATACACTCAATTCTATTTATCCTTTCAAAACAGTCCCAAACAAAGAGTGACACATTTTGTAGCTTACGAAAACGGACAAAATTTAAACTACAAGTGCTTTTTAAGTGAAACCAATTGGAGGTGACTCTAATATGAGTCCTCTACTGAGAACATGATTATTTTACAAAAGTTTTGCACAAAAACCTGGACTTATGCCCCAATTTCTACAGCTAGGTCTGATTCGACACGTTTTGGTAAAACGGCCGTATCTCACTCATCCGGAGGAGATGATTTTCCATCCAATTAACCACATACACTTTAGACCTAAGGCTATCATGTATGCTAAGACCAAAAATATTTCGTAATTTAGGCTACAACCTGCTGACCTAAAACTACTCCTATGAACTTATCCAAAATCCATCCAAACCTCAATCCAATCACCCTAAAATTTTATACAATGCCATACGTGATATATTAACACATTAACTTACACAAAATACTCAAGATTTCCATAAATTAATAAACTTTTGCATGGACCAAAATATAAAAGAAATCAAAGGATATAAATTAAACCTTACTAGGAGATGTTTAAAACCAAGAAATCAAACACAATCAACCCTTAGGAACTAGGGCTGATTTTTCGAACCAATGAACACCCTTAAACCTTCAATTAACAAGCTTCTACTTCATCTAAATAATGATACTCACTTGATTTAATAAAACCTTAACAATAATCTTGCAAAAATGACCCAAAACACCTTCAAATCATCACCAATCTTGGCTAAATTTTGCAAGGGTCATTGGAAACATGTTGTAATGGTAAAAATTAGTAGAAAAATTTTGTAGGTGGAGTGGTGGTGGTGGTTTATTTCCGGAAGCCCTAAGGGACAAAGGAGGAATTGATGGGTTTTTTTATCTTGAGATTTGCATGTAATGTTGAAATGATGAGGTTTTATGGGAATTGAAAAGAGAAGCAAGGGGCTGTTTCTTTTTTTCCTGTCTGGAATTAGTTCCTGTCTACATTAATAATCCTGTTTGGAAATAATCCTGTCTGAAAATATCTTGTTTCTTTTTCATCCTGAATGAGAATCTTAAAAACCTAAATGACTGGTTTACCTTGTTTTTAAAATCACAGATAGACCAATGATCTCGTATTGGAAACCAAAAGAATCAAAAATCAAGTATAAATGATACATAATCAAACTTCAATTACTATAAATTTCCAAAAACTTAAGACAAGTCCATCTAAATAGGGAATTTAAAGGAGAAAAAAACCCGTAACTTTAGAGTGGTATGTTAGTTGCCATGGGAAGTAAGTGTGGTAGAGCCGAAGATGTTAAAAACAAGTGAGTTGTGTTAGGAGAAGAAAGTATAAAAGAAAGATGTGTCAGTAAATTTGTGATACATGATCCTAGATGGAAACAACCTCTTTTTAGCACCATTTTAGAAACATGATTTACTTCCGTATTAAGCAAAAAAGAAATAATTTTTTTCTTGGTTGCATTAAGAAAATTTTCCATCTAGGATATTAAGCGAAAAAGAAACACCCCCTAAGTGTTGTGCGTGTGTGTGTGAACATGGGGCCGGATAGGGGGGGGGGGGGGGGTGTTATAGGGTGATTTGATTTTTTTTTATTATTTACTTATATAAAGTGTTATGTAATGTAAGGTTTTAATAAAAGTTGATAAAAGGTTAAAGTTAATGTGTAATTTGGCAAAGCTTGACGATACACGAAGTATAACTAAAATGACCAAATGTAAAGATTATAATTTTTAGAGGTGAACCATGAAAATATAAAACTATAATAAACACGTAGACGGACATAAAATCTTAATCACGACTCAACTTAACTAAGAACACGGAGTTTGCCTAATCGGGTGAAAGTAAAAGCAAAAATTTTACTTAATGGTAAAAATAGGAATAAAATATAATAAATTTATTTACCTGAAATTACGAAATCTCACATGTTTGAACTAGAAGTCGACTTGATTGTTGAAAAGTATTTTTCGGTAAAAGGTTGAGAATTAACGATTTTAAAACGTTGGTCTTTATAACCAGCTTACACCTCCGTAAGGACACAAAGTTTTCAAGCTAAAGTATTGTTTATAAGCACCTAATGACATGTAAATGATAAGCTCGTAAGCCTATGATTGATTTTTTTTAAATGCATTAATGTTTGTTAGTTTACTTTAGTTACTGAAGCAAAAATAACCAAAAAACCAATGAACATCAAAATTTGTAATTTTTACGCCATTAATTAAAAAGCATTTTCTTATGACATCTTTATAACATGTCAACCACTCATCCCTTCTCAACACACATTACAAGCTCGTAAGCTTAACAATATAAGCTTCAAACACCTAATTGAGTTTATTTTAGTCATATAAGTTCATAAGCACATAAACCAATCAATAGGTCTAAACAAAGACCATGTAAAACTACAGGGGGCAAGGTATATGTTCTTTAAAAATCGTTTTCACAATTGCTTGTGTGAAATACGTTTTGAACAAGAGATCATTATTTCTAAATGTATCTAACTAACTACTATATACCAACGGGCATTTGATCCAATGGTATGGAGGTTTTACCCTCCTAGGCAAGGTCTCATGTTCGAGTCTTGTCTAGGGCGATAGGGGTTTCCTCCCGCGCGTGTAAATATATTAAAGGGAAGGGTGCCATTGCCTTCCGGGCTGGACCCAACCTGGTTGTGTGGGTTCGCTACGCCTTCTGGGCTAGGGGCCATATAGCCACAAATTGCCGTTCCAAAAAAAAAACTAACTACTATATACTATATCCTTTTGCGTGTATCAAACATTTTTTTAATATTTTACGCACAAACTTTTAATAACTTTTTATTATGTGTATCGTAAACGTTTAATAACTTTTTTGTGGTGTGTCATTATGGTGGAATTATGACGTGACACTATTTAATCCATTTTCGATCGTTACATGATTCGTTTATATTATACGTGTTATATATTAACAATGTATACCAAAATACCTTATTCTCTCACGCAAGAAACTTTTTTTCTCCCACCTAACATCTAAGTCATCTTCTCAACAAAATACAAATATTCACTCTTAATTGTGAAAATGAGGTGTTTGGGGTATATGCAGTTAATATAAACATATATAATTTAAACGAGATATATGTATATCGAACGGAAAAAGATTAAGCAATATGACGTTATAATCTCACTGTTATAATACACATAATAATGTTTTCAAAAGTTTATGACACATGCAATATATACTATTAAAAGTTTGTATAAAAGTCGAAATTAAAAAAGTTTGATACACAAAAAGAAATAATGATTATCTATATTTTTTTTTGAACGGCAAAAATTTATTAAACTAGCAAGGAGCTAGAAAACAATTACAAGGAAATAAATTGGGGATTACGGTCCGATATGCTCACCCCTAGTTTGGGGTATATGCATTTATGGCCCCATTCTCTACAACGGCTATATTTGCAATAGTCACTTTTAGGGCCTGTTTGGTTTGTAAGTGGGTTTAGAATGAGATTTGGATTTGAGATTGGTTTGAAAGAAAAGTAAGAGAGAGAAAATTAAAAATTATTTAATTTATATATTTATCTAAACATATTTTATTTTTTAATTTAAAAACATGTAAGAAAAAGACAAAAAAATAAAAGTAAAAAAATATTCGTGTGGCTCTCAAATGTTTGTCAGTTGGTATCGATCAAAAGGCACCATTATGATGTGGAATGAGTTTTTGTAAATGATTCCATTACTTTGTTTTAGAATAATTAACCAAACAATTAACTTTAAGTGTGGAGCCCACATGAATGCTTCTACACAAGGGAAACAAACGCATCCTTAATGTTGTGTATTTATTTGGCCATGTGGAATTATGAAGAGATCGCAACTTTTTATCATTTTTTACTTAAATTCTCAAATGTCAATTTACCTTTTTGAACCCCGCGATCCATTTAATATTCTATCTATTATACTAAAAGATTGAGCCCCTAAATTTAATGGGGTTGTATCTTTAAATGATTTGTCTCACCCAGAGAGCCATAAGTCTCAAAACCTACTGCAACATTGATAAGCATCTTGAGAGTACCCTATGCTTCAACAGATTATACTTGGAAACATATGTAGAGTTTTTACATTAATGCAACAGTATAATGAGGGAGGGACCATTTGTTTCAAAGGATTAGATGAATGGGGAGGGACCATTTTGTGTCAAGATTATGTAGCTTTTTCTCAAAGCTAACCCTAATCCTAACACTATAAATAGGGGGTCCCTAAACCTCATTTTTCATCCCATACCTCTCCTCTCTTCTCTCTTGGTCGAAATTAGGGATCCCCATGAAAGGGAACCCGGAATTTCGGTCCATTCGAACAGTGTTTGATATTCTCTTTTGATCGAAATTAGGGATCCCCATGAAAGGGAACCCGAAATTTCGGTACATTGTTTAGACTTTAGGCTTTAGGGTTTAGCTTTAAGCTTAAGGTTTAGGCTTTAGAACTATTGTTTCTTTGTGTTATAGATAAGTCCCCCCTCCCCCCCCTCTTCTCTCTTGGTCAAATTAAGGGATCCCATGAAAGGTAACCCTAAATTTTATTCGGTCATCGAACAGGTTTGGAATTCATCTTTTTGGTCGAAATTAAGGATCCCCATGAAAG
The DNA here is from genome assembly GCA_026074375.1 of Tanacetum coccineum. Taxonomy (NCBI): domain Eukaryota; kingdom Viridiplantae; phylum Streptophyta; class Magnoliopsida; order Asterales; family Asteraceae; genus Tanacetum; species Tanacetum coccineum. Next base: position 10,482 of record BQNB010090007.1, read on the forward strand.
GGAACCCGAAATTTTGAAATTAGGCTTTAGGCTTTAGAACTTTTTTTCTTTGTTGTTATAGATAAGTAATTTATGTGTGTGTTCTATTGATGTATATATTGTGTAGTGTAACACAAGCTTTGTATATTGTACAAATCCATGTGAATAAATGGCATGATCAATGGTATACTAAAAGATTGAGCCCCTAAATTTATTGGGGCTGTATCTTTAAATGATTTGTCTCACCCAGAGAGCCATAAGTACAAAACCCAAATCATACTGAAACTCAATATCAGGAGTATTAATGATTAGTGATCAATGTATTTTTACATGTGAATTCAATCTGTGCAACTTTTAATCTTTTAGCATCCCATAATCCCTTAACAAACTTTATAGTTTTCAGTATTAAGAAAATCAAAAGCTTTGCTATTTATAAAGTCTCTTCATATCCTCACTATGAGTCACTATATAAACTCCACCAATTAGGATGTGCATGTTTTTTTTACTACGTAGTATCATATTGTATATTTTTTATTATTGTATTGTATTTTATTGTTTGTCTATTCGTTTACTTTGAGCAAACTACGAGTGGTGCGTAGCATATATATAAAGATGTAGAATTGTAGATATGTAAATATTATTTGACATTGGTCCAACATGTATTTCATGAGAAAAAGTTTAAAAAATCACTTAATTATTACTATTATTTTCTTAAGGCTTATTTTGAAGTAGCCTGAATCATTATGCAATAAACACTTAGATACAACCCGTGTGCATCGCACGAGTTTGCATGTTCAACAACGCATCTAAACATTACACGGCCAATTCCCAAAGTATACACAATCAGACTAACGCATCAACATTCTAACAAAATCATTATGCAAGCAACCACATGAGAAAAAAATTTGACACAAGCCGTGTGCATCGTACGGGTCTGCATGCCTCGTGCCAATACATCTTAACTTGACACATCAATATCCTTTTTATGACTAACAAGCAGGGTACTCCCGTGATGCGGTGGCGGGTACCCTTCAATCAAAATTTTTGGCGACATATATTTTTCGATTACATGTTTTTCGTGATAACGACTTTACGCTTAAAGATAATTTTAAGGAATAAATTTATCGCACACTATCTCATATAAAAATGTCAAAGTGCGGTTGTTGTTGATGGTGTTGTCAAAAAGACACATGATTTCGGGTTGTTGTTGTTACCTAAGTCTCTCGAATAGTAAACTTTACCTCTACCGGTCAAAACCGGTATGACTTAAGGACCTCTCTAGTGTTTTGTACATTGAGTTTTCGTAGTTGTAATGCTTAATCGTAAGTTAGTGCATCAATTAATTGTACATATTGAATAATTTCTTGCATTACATAATTTTTGGGCATTAAATAGATTGTATCATGTGTTATATTAGTTGTACGTTTGAGTAAGGGGGTATTTTTAATTCTAGCATTGATTATATGTGTTGAATTGATGTATATGTGCATTTAATAGTTGTAAACAAAGCTTTAAAACTTGTAATGCTTAAAATTAAGTTTTATTTGTGCATTAGAAGTATTGTACAATATGCTTCATAACTTAGATTACTTAAAAATTTTAGGGCATTAAATGAATAAATAGAGTGCAAAATGTTTTATATGTAGTATAGATACCAACACGATAGCTTTGCGAACTCACAACACAACTCCAACTGTGATAGTGTTCCCACTTACAACTAGTCATTACACAATAATGACATTTCACACTTGAAACCATAATACACTAGCTCTCTGTTATTTTACAACATAATATATTATTGTATTACTTGGATTGTTCCAAATTTATTGTCCATAATTATTTTTTGGATTGCTTTAAAATTAAAAGCCTACTTCAAAAATAGATAAATAAATTTATATTAGCGATATACCTCTATCTTGAAGGTTATTATTACAAATTTTAAAAAAGTTATAAATTAATTATTTAAAAGTAAAACGGTCAAAGTGTATTTCGATACCTCAAACTTGATTAACCGGGTTTTGTACTACCCTAAACTTTTAATGGTGCGGTGTAGTAACCTGAACTTGTAAACTCGGTAAATTGAAAGACTGACTCGGTCATGTGATCACATGTGACATGTTTTTGTTAGTTTTTTAACGATCGTCATCATATATACTTCTTTCCCATCCTTTTCCCATTTAATTTCACGAGGCTAATTTATTCTTCTATACTTGATGTCCATAGCCCATAAATTAGAACAACAAGATGCACGATTAAAAGTTTGGTGTGATGCATCAAGATTTTAAGCCTGAGAATTTCTTGTTTTATACACATGATGAGGAAGCACAACTTAAGACTAAAGATTTTGGATTGTCTATCTTCATCAACTTAAGACTATAGGTTTCTTTGAATCACGTTTCAATTTGTCACAGAATGCATTTGGGCTATGTGTTTTGGTTTTTTTACATTGATGATTGTACAAATTTTCATGTGTATGTGTCATTAAACTTGGTACGATGTTCTCTTTCTGTCATTACTGATGAAATGTACTATGATTAGTGTGGAACATTTGAGATGATTTGTTGCTATTTCATGATATTAGTGGAAAATGAAATGCTTATTGGCATGCGAATATGTAAATTGACCAATGCGCAACACTAAAATAAGTATACTGCTATTTTTTGAGATTAGCTGTATATATTTTCATCGGTTTTCTTGTAAAAATGAAAATTTAACTTACTACGAAGTATAAGTTACATTTCTGTAAAAATGATAATACAACTTACTACGAAGTATAACTTAATCGTGCATCTTGTTGTCCTAATTTGTGGGATATGGACATCAAGTATAGACGAATAAACTAGCCCCCACAAAATTAAATGGGAGAAGGAGGGAAAAGAAGTGTATGTGGTAACGATCGTTAAAAAATTAACAGAATCATGTCACATGTGATCACATGACCGAGTCAACCCTTCAATTTATCGAGTTTACAAGTTCATGGTACCACACCGCATCATTAAAAGTTTAGGGTAGTAAAAAACCCGGTTAACCAAGTTTGAGGTACAAAAATACACTTTGGCCAAAGTAAAACTGTCATTGCGCAAAAAGTAAAAAATAAAAAGTTTTTATAATGATGATTTTCTTAAACCGTTTTTTTCCTATGCACAATTATTTTGAGACAGTTAGAGTATCTCTCAAATGACGTATCTTCTTCGACGCATATCTCAATTGGTACTTACTGCATATATTGAAATTACGTTCCTGAGCAAGCCACTGACTCAATTTAAAAACATTCACCAACTAGCTGTTTCTCCACGAGATGCGTTGAGGCCATTATTTAACTGGATATGTAGTGGTGGAGCACTATTCCGACGCGGGCCATGAAAGCGGTACCGAATCAAGGCAAAATCTGAATACTAGATACTTTAAGAAAAATTTGTAAAAACAATCAATATCGTCCGTTACCAAAGTTTTATACGAATAAAATCTTATTCTTGGTGGCTAAGCCAACCTCCTGAACAAAATATAGAGGGGTTTAATTGGTAAATATGAAACCTCGTAAATTAGTCGGCTAAATATGCGCGTCGATGATTTTAAATCGAGTAATGCTACACCCACACCTTTTTTACATAAAAAAATTCACACCCACATGTGGCACGTGACGTGGACCAATAAAATTGTATTAAATTTTCTCTTTCTTACTTACACTCTCAATAATTAACTTACACATGTGGGTGTGGATTTTTTATGTAAAAAAGGTGTGGGTGTAGCATTCCTCTTTTACACTCTGTTCTCAAGTTTAATTTTGAAAGGAAAAGAAAGGAAACTTAAGCAAATTTGTGTTCTTGAGTTTTTTTAAGGAAGGAAAAGAAGGAAAATGAAAGGAAATTGTTGGCTAAAACTTTCCTCTCAAAAATGGGAGGAAATGGAAGGAGAGTAATATTTTGCATGTCAAAGACATAATTGTCCTTGCTTTTTTAACTTGAAACCTCTCAAACATAGGTATAATTGTAATTGAATCAACTTTTTTTCTTTCTTTTCCTTCAACTCAAGAACACAAATATTTTTATTAACTACTTAAAATTTTCTTTCCTTTACCTTTCTTTTATTTTCTTGTGGTTTAAAACTCGAAAACGCAGCGTTAAATCCTGTAAATTAGTCGGCTAAAGACAAAAATTAGACCCTATGAATAAGAAAATAAAAATAGGTGGGGATAGCATAATAGAGGATCGAAACCCGGATTTGAATGCATGAAATAAACCGGATTGAACCATACCATTACACGTCCGTTCATCTTTTCTATAATCAACAACCAAAACAAAACACATTACTCATTATTTTCCCCAATTCTCATCAAACCCTAATTTATCTCATTGCAGGTCAGATATTTTTAAATAAATTTATTTATTTATTTTTATAATTTTTTATAATTCATTGATTTGATAATTGTGGTGTAGATTGATTGTTGATGCTGGTGATTATTGGTTAAATAAGATGGATTTGGTAGCAACTTACAAGGTATATTGTTTTGTTTTTTTATTTAATCATTAGTGTTTTTAAGGTTGTTGTTGTTTGTCGTTTGTGAATAGTGGAGGTTAAGGATGTTTTTATGTGGTGTTGGAAGTGGATTATGTTTTGTGTCAGAATTGCGTGTTGTTGCGTCGAATGTATTTGCCGTATAATGACCACAATACGTAAAATTAGAAACAAAGGTTTTAAATGAGAGTGAACATGGCGATAGTTTTTTTCAAATCGTTTGGATTAACTACGGGGATAAGTGAGTTAGCAAGAGCTTGTGGCTGTCAATGTTAAAATGTGAGATGGTTTACGCCTTTTTGGCGGACTAATCCACGGGGTTGTTTGCACCGGGAGAGATTGATCTTGAGATCTCTCATATTTCGGTGATGATAGTTGCAAGCCTTTTACCACTAGGCCACCCATGAGTGGTTTGTTCGAACCATGTTTGGTGCAAAAAAACGTGAAGTGGCCACGCCAGCCTCCTTGAAGGGTAGGACTTTACCGGGTTTGAGTCTTGTGGTGCTGGGCTCAAGCGCGTGGATTCCGGCCAAAAGGCTGGAAACCATGGTTACCAAAAAGTAAGACATGTTAAAATCAAATATGACCTACATTCAAGATTTCCGAAGAAGTGAACATGTTACACGACAATTTTTTTTTCTTTCTAATTGTTAGGACTAATATGGATACCGAACGGTGTTGCATATTTATTCCAGGAAATCGAAAATAACTTGATTAATATATGTCAAATTTAGTCTCTTATAGTATGTGCATATATAAACACATCCCACGTCCTCAGCCTTTCAGCTTCTTTAAAACCCAATATTTATACTTGCGACATAGGCTCAAAGGTGATATCAATTGGGAGGATTGAATTCTGATTCAAATTGTTGCCGTTTTTATGAGCTTATCCCCAAAATTGGTAAAAACTATGTTTGGAAACATAAGTAACCGGCGGCTTATTGCCATCACTTTTAGCTACTTATATCTATAGTTGGATTAGGAATGAACTTGAAGGTAACTTAATGCATCCGTTGGCCTTTGTAATGTCCACAATTGCCTTCGACATTTGATTGTTTTAATAATCTTCTGGGAAAGTAGTAAATGCGCATATTTACTAATGCGCATATTTTAATGTTACTTTCATAGCTAAGAAGCTTATAGTCTTCATTATTAATCTCATGCTTTGAGTTTCGTCTAGCTGCGATGTTTATGTCAATTTGTTGTTGTATTTTAGGAAAAATTAGCACATTTCCGCATTAAAGAGCTGAAGGACATTCTTACTCCACTTGGCCTTTCTAAGCAAGGAAAGAAGCAGGTTCGGTGTTTAATTAGTTTAGTGTTTAGTAGGCTTATTTTATATAAATGCAGCTTTTCAGTTGACTTTTTGTCATTGCTTACAGGATCTTGTCGACCGGATATTAGCTATCATTGCAGATGATCGAGGTAAATGGTACTTTCTATCGTCATATTCGATAAGTATTTAGCATGTGTTGGTGTTCCTGTAGTGCATGCTTCTTTTCCTTGTTATTCGTTGTCCCTGTGCTACTAAGAGATCAGCTGCACACGTTGTTTACGCGGATCAGCTTTTTAGTATTGGGTCCTTTTTTTAAGATGTTCTTTTCAATGTTACAATGTTTCTGGACCCTTGGTTAACATTGCATTCTTATGTCACATTGAGCAGTTTCTGGAATGTGGGCTAAGAAAAATGCGGTTAGGAAGGAAGAGGTGGTAAAACTTGTTGATGACCATTACAGGTATATATCTTTTTTGTTATCTGCTTTATCAAATGTAAATAGTTTGCCTTGCAGTGTTCCAATATACGTTGCCTGCTCATTTTTATCTTGACATTTCCTTATTTCCATTGTCCCCAGAAAGTTGCAAGCCCCAGGGGCAACCGACTTGGCATCAAAAGGTCAAAGTGTTTCAAATGTCAGTATAAATACAACATTAAAAGAGGAAGCTGTGGATACTTTTCAGAAAGATAAAGTTCGTTGTCTTTGTGGAAGTACATCGAAAGCAGATTCAATGATAAAGGTTCTCCCCTATATGTTTCTTATATTCATGATGTTTTAATGCTATTAAAATGATGAAAAAAGGTTTTATTCATACTGATGGATCCACTTGCCTCTCTGTGTCTCCTTAGTGTGAAGATAAAAAATGCAATGTATGGCAGCATATCAGTTGTGTTATTATTCCAGAGAAGCCAATGGAGAGTCTTCTACCAGTACCTCCCCCAACTTTCTACTGTGAACTCTGTAGGCTTACTCGTGCTGATCCGTAAGTGCCTTGATAAAACAAGTTTTCTGTATAAACTAATAATGTTTTGATTATAGCTTCTTAATAATAGCTGGAAGTCGATAAACATTTATGCATTTGGGTTTGAGCATGCAGGTATTGGGTAAGCGTTGGACATCCTGTTTATCCTGTGAAGCTGACTATTGCAAGTGCCCCTACAGAAGGGTGAGTCTATATATCATTCATTTTATATAGATTGTAGGTGCGGGTAGAAATTCGATATTTTATTAAAAAAAAGCAAATCTACTTTCCCACTTTTTTTGGAGGCAATTTTGGCAGATGCTACTATGCTAGTAGTCATGTTATGCTATATGGCTGTGGTTCTTTAATTTGCATGTATATGCTCACGAGGTCTTGCATGGTTATGTGAGTTTGCTGCTGTTAACACAATTCAAAATAAATTTCAGTGCAAACCCAGTGCAGAGTGTTGAAAAGACTTTTCAACTTACAAAAATGGAAAGGGAGTTGTTGGCAAAAGCAGAGTTTGAACTTCAGGTTGGCTTTATTTACATGCTTGTGCAATGATTACCTATCTTAGATTAGTTAATCATAACATGCTGATGATAAATGCCTGATCTTAAATTATAGGCCTGGTGTATGCTCCTTAATGATAAGGTTTCTTTTAGGATGCAATGGCCGCAGTATGCAGACTTACAAGTCAATGGTATGTTGTGTCTGCTTCTATTTATTTGCGTTATGAACAAGAGAGATCCCTAAATCTCCATTTGAAAAAAGAGATGATGAATAGATAAGGCGAAGCCAGCTGAAGGAAGGGCGCTAACGAGCAAGAAAACGGGACTCATATTAAAAGAACTAGTTTTGATTTATTTTTTTGGTTTGAGTATGATCTCCATGACCCTATATTGTCTCATCTGTTACTTGACAGGCATGCCTGTGCGAGCAATCAATAGACCTGGCTCTCAACTGCTTGGAGCCAATGGCCGTGATGATGGTCCCATTGTAAGTTTCAGCTCATGCATCGAGCATTTTCCATTGAACTTTGTTCTAGTGCCATGCCACAGTTTTGGTGCGCGCTATTCAGAAGCATCTATGCATGCTTCTTGACGTTTTCGTAATTATGTGGTTGGCATTCTGATTAAAAACATATGGTTTCAGAATTATTTCTTTATTTAATGATATTTTCTGAGTGATCTTAGTTCTCTCTTTTTTGATTTCAGATCACGCCATGCACCCGTGATGGAAGTAATAAAATTTCATTGGCAGGCTGTGATGCTCGTGTGTTCTGTTTGGGCGTCAGAATAGCGAGACGGCGCACATTTCAACAGGTGAGACTTTTGTTGTAATGATTGACTTTTTATTGAGTGATTTGAATCATTTATTTTTTAAATTATGAAAAGAAAAGGATGTTACTCACCTTCCTAAATAATAATGGCTATTCGGATATTGATTGTTGCATGATAACCCCAAAAGATTCTTAACCTCATTCCCAAAGAATCTGATGGTGAGAGATTTGAAGATGCTGTTGCACGTGTTTGTCGCTGCGTCGGTGGTGGGCCTGCTACAGAAAATGCAGACAGTGACAGCGATCTGGAGGTTGTGTCTGATTCTATACCGGTCAATCTTCGGTGTCCTGTAAGTAACACATTTTCCTAACATTCAACACATTTGCAGCTGATGTATTTTTGTTATTGTATGCGTAAGCTTTGTGTTTTTTGCTACAGATGAGTGGTTCAAGAATGAAAATTGCTGGAAGATTTAAGCCCTGTGCTCACATGGGCTGTTTTGATCTTGAAGTATTTGTGCAAATGAACCAACGGTCTCGAAAGGCAAGCATTATACACCCCAATATGTTTTTTTGTGGCATTTAAAATCCTTTTATTTAATCTTTTCTTGGGTTACCTGCAGTGGCAATGCCCTATATGTCTCAAGAATTACGCATTAGAGAATGTCATTATTGATCCATATTTTACTCGTATCACAACAAAGGTAATGGATGTGTTTTCATCTTTGATTATTTTGATTCGTTGAGGATATGCTGATTGGTTCTATTCTAATTCTTCGCCAACAAAAATTCCCATAAAGATGCGGAACTGTGGAGAGGATGTAACAGAGATTGAGGTGAAACCAGATGGTTCTTGGCGCGTGAAAGCAGAAAAAGGCCAGAAAAGTTTAGGGCAACTTGGAGAGTGGCACAAACCCAATGGTACTCTCTGTGTTCCGGTGGAAGTGGAGTCGAAACCCAAGCTAGAAGCTCCAAAGCAGGTCAAACAGGAAGGTGGTGCTGAAGGTCATAGCACAGGTTTAAAACTCGGCATAAAGAAAAACAGCAACGGAATTTGGGAGGTCAGCAAACCTGAAAAGTTTGTGAATAATGGAAATAATGAAATTCCTATGAGCAGCAGTGCTACTGGCAGTGGTAGAGACGGGGAAGATCCTAGTATTAATCAGAATGGTGGTGGGCATTTTGGTCATTCTACCACCAATGGAGCTGATTTTGGTTCACTTTCACCAAACATGAATCTGACGGTTGCGGATGCTGACATTATTGTTCTTAGTGATTCAGAAGACGAGACTGAAAATCCAGTGTCATCTGAACCTGTCTATAGTAAAAATGGTATTGAAGATGTTGGTGACAGAGTTGCGTTTTCTGCTTTTCCACACACTGAAGATCCTGCCTTAATTGCTGGCGGGAGTTCATGTTTAGGTCTTTTTAATACTAACAATGATGATTTTGGGGTACCTTTTTGGTCTTTACCCTCTACAAGTCAGATGGGGCCTAGCTTTCAGTTATTTGGTTCAGACGAGAATGTTCATCATGGACTTGGTGGTCCCACATCCATGGATGATTTCACATTGTTGACCGATGAGATTGGAATGCATTCTGCACCACCAGTTCATGATTCTTCACTCTACCAATCTAATCTTGACGTTAATGATGGGTTGGTTGATAACCCGTTAGCTTTCGGACACGATGATCCATCACTTCAGCTCTTTCTTCCCACAAGACCATCAGAAACGGCTAAGCAGGTGGAGTCAAGAAATCAGCCAGCTGCGTCGAACGGTCTGAATGGTGATAATGATTGGATATCCCTCAGCTTAGGTGGCGGTAGTGCTAGTGAGGATAATTGTAAACCTGCCACAATAAATGGGTTAAACTCGAATCAACCACCGCCATGTAAAGATGGCGACTTGGATCCGTTTGCAGATACCGGTATCTTCCCTTTTAGCTGTTTTATTTTGATTAATGCTAATAGCTGCTGCCCTTAGGTCTGTTAACAACTAGTTTTCAGAAAATAATGGTATCATTAAGACATAAATAACAAAATCACCACTTTTTTTTTCGGCTGAATAACCAATGGAAATTGTGAATAATGATTGTGTTTGAGAAAATATCGGAAATAGCTGGTGATTTTCGGTAGTTTTGTCTTAAGTATGTGATTGTTTTTATTGTTAAAATGTGGAGAATCGGTTGTTAACCACTTCTATCTTTATAAACTTTAATTGCTTTAGCAAGTCATATATGTTAATATTATTGGGTTTAACTCCATGAAACTGTTATATTAAGCTATTATGATTAGTGAAATATCCTGTTTCTACCTGACTTAAGAGGTTTTTGGCACTGCGTTCCGTAGGTGATTATGTGTTTACAAACTCAGTAAATGTGCTTGCATTTGCTTCTTCATACCTTAATTAGTTCTTGGTTACTAATTTCTTCTTTTGGAGTATATATTCTTTCAGCTAATTCTTTCTCTGATGCATCTGCTGCAGCTTCTTTGCTTTTCGAAATGAATGGTAGTAAACAAGATACGACCAGCAGAGAAAGATCTGATGACCCATTCTCATTTCCTCGCCAAAAGCGTTCAGTAAGACCAAGATTGTATCTATCGATTGAATCAGACTCTGAAGAAGAGAGATAAAGCTTTCAAGAAAAGTTCCTTGCAATTGCGGCTTGTTAATTATTTTCTTCCATGTTATCAGTTGAAAGCTGAACAATTTTGCCCTCTAGACGAACAGTAGGTACTAAGTAGATCCTGGCCCAGAAACTCTGTTAACCCTCGTTAGAGTGGTGAGTTTTTGTGGAATTTTTGGTAGCTTAAGTTTATTTTTATAATATCCGTTGCTAATGTTATGGTGCTTTTGTAAAACAGGCCGGTATAGATTCTTTATGTCGGATTCAGTACAAGAGATCCATATTTGGTCGTATAGCATTCTGGTAGCAGTAAATTGTAAATGTCATTTGATCAGATTTAACTCTTTTTTCATATAAATAATTAAAAGTTTTGTTCTTAGATCAGTTATTTGTTTGCAATACGCATATCGTTTTTATCATTTGATACAAGCCACAGTATTATTGTTTTCCAGTTTCCTGATTGTGAGTATATGTTTCTTCCTATCTACCTTTACTATAAACCAAACCATTGTTATTCCTGTATAGCCTCGAATGAACGACACGTATGCAAAAACAGTAAACAACTGTTACAGTACCACCATTTTCTTCTTTGACCGACTATATCTTTTCATAAGAGTAATGTGGCTATGATAATTCATGAGGCGATGTTGCTATTCTTTAATAGTTTTGTTTAATCTTCAATCCGTGGTGAGGTTTGCCTTGGTCATACATAATGGAAATGTTAAGGGGTATTCGACTTTTTGATAGCAGATTATCTATTATTGCATTTTCATTTCCAGATAACCAGTTTTTAGTGTTTGTATGCTGAATGTATGTCTGATTATCATGTTCCTTAGGGGTTAAATAATCACTATGGAGTAACTGCAAACCTGCAAGATAACTGATTATGACTATTCAGGGATCATTTTACATGTAAAGCCTTGGTGTTTGGATAAAGTTCATTCATATACATGTAAAGCCATGGTATTGCTTATCATATACAATAGTTATTTCAAAACGCAATGGCAAACACCTCCTTAGATATATGTTATTGGAGTGTGTGTCATACTTGAGCATCAATAATAATTAACAAGTATGTTTACGATTCGAATTTTTGCTAATTTTAGATATGGCGGTTTTAAATTTTCTTTTCAGTTGCGGCTTTATAAGTTGGTATTTGAGAGCAGACGCAGATGTTAATAAGTATCCTGCAACTGTCCTCTCATTCCAGAACAAAATCTTGCATATCATAGCGTGCGGTATGTGCCATGACTTTCGCTTGGTCTATTAAATAAATAATTCACTTCAGCCCATCTGCTCCTGTTAATTGCTTGCAACAATCTTACTTAGGCTTCAACCTACCATTGATTTTGATTGTCTTTTTTGTTTCGTGTTGTTTCTTAAAGGGCCCTTTCTTAAAAAATACTTACCATTATACTCTACTCTGCAAACATGAAACGGAAAAAAACCATCTAAAATTATTGGGAATAGTACAGACAATTTCCTGATGACGCTCTCAATGATAAATTATCAGACATTCGTACTTTAGATGTCAACTGTGTTGAGGTTGTTGCACATTCTAGCCCTCAATGTAGAACTATAACAAACATGGTAGAACTTGAGCAACATTCTATGAGCAACAATAGTGACTTTGCGGAAAGAAAAATATAGGCGAGAATCCATTTTAAGATGGAAAAACAAAAGATGCATGACAAATAGTCACTTTGCTTCCGGAGACCGTAACACAACGTTTACGACCAATGATTTTTCCGAAAAAGTCGGCCTTCAAATCCGTCTTCGTTTGTGGTTAATGAAACAAGAGGTCATCTCTATTGGCTATTAACAATCTGGATAAATTTTAGATAAAAAACGTACCAACAGAAAAAGGTAGTCTAAAACAACTTTTAATGGCTTCAATGGCTTGTTGTCATTCATACCTTCAATGGCTTCCATTCTTCCTCGGATGCAAGATTGTCCCCACTGTGGTGCTGTCAAAATCTACTCTGAAACCCAAAAAATTTGTTGCCTAAATGGCCGTGTTGTCTTAACTAGCAACGAGCTTCCAGGTAGTCTAAAACAACTTTTAACCTCAACATCAAAAGAAGCAAAAACATTTAGAACAAACATTAGAACATATAACAACCTTTTTGTAGGTCCTTGGTTTTGGATCTGATTAGCCTTTTGT
>BQNB010090008.1:0-23633 GCA_026074375.1 Tanacetum coccineum
AGTATAGATGATCTTTTCGATCAATTGCGAGGATATAGCGTTACTCGAAAATCGACCTAAGAACTAGCTACCACTAACTGAAAGTTCATGAGGAGAACTACACGACGCACGACCTAGAATTTAGAGAAATAGTGCTTACTTTTAAGATTTGGGAACACTACCGATATGACATAAGTATGAACTCGAAACTGATAATCACCGGAATCCGTTAAAAAGACCTAGAAACGCGATCGTGTCTTACCATTCAACAGAACTTTAAGACCTCGCTTGAGCTACCTTATCTCATTCTTAAAAATTTTACTCTTGCCGTTACAAAACCTTGCGATCACGAACTGTTTGTGGAGTTACCCGACTTGTGCGCTTTTTAGCTAATGGATTTGATTTATCCTCGAACTAACGACTGAGTACGATATTTAGTCACGTATCACCTGAGCTCTTCCGTGAGCTCCTCCCATTTTTGACCTTTATTTTAGGGATATTGTTTCTTGAAATGTCCACTCTCCGCATCCCATCACCGTTTGTTATAGTTACTGTTGTTGTTTTGCATTCTTATATTTTTGATTCACGACACCATATGTTTGTGCTATGATTTTCTAATTTATTAAAAGGAATAAATATTTTAATACATATTTTTGATGATTTCAGATATGTAAATTGTTCTTGTTGAGAGGTTGTGAGATTTGTGAGTTGCAACAAAAATGGCAATAGGGTTATGCTTGAATTATAGTAAATTTTGTTGGTTGGTTTTGGCATAAAAGAATTTTGGATAGTTTGGAAAATATGGCGGTGTTATGGTCAAATTTATTGTTAAGTCCATGGGTGATTTATAAAAATATAGTTGTTAGTCCGGTTCTAAATGAGGGTAAACGGACGTTTAAAAATGTTTTGAAAGGTTTATTAAGTGCCAAAAGTCTTTGAAAATATTCGTGGAGCTTCTTAATATTAAAATGAAGGTTTAGGAATTTTCTAAAAATGATAAGTCGTTACCGTTGGTCGTTTCTAAATATAGCAAGTTTTTATATATATATATAGCGAGCTAAGGATTTTGGTTAGACGCTAGTATTTCACTAGTTGTCTTTGGAAATACATAAAACGATTAAATTAGGGGATGCTATTAACGTCTCGAAACTAAAAACTTTCCTAAAACGGAAACTTTCTATAAATAGTAACTTTCGTAAGAACGTCGTAACATCTTCATAAACTTAATAAGTTCATAAAAACACAATTTTGGTTGCTAAACTAAAGCACAAACATATGTGGTTGTCTATTTCGTTATCAAAACGTTGTGTGTAACGTTTCTTTATTATTATTATTTCTCGTTTTATGGCGCGTCTATTTATTAGGTCGCGGTTAGAGCTGTTCGGTTATACCTTTTTCGCACCGTTTGTTTACGGTGGGTTGAGTCAACCTCCTCGTACTTTCTAAGTAAGTTGAATACTTACATCCTTTAGCCTCGTTCGATATTAATCACCGGTCCCTACAGATATCTCTGCCCTAACGTTGTTCGATATCCGCTCGCGCATGCTCCCGATCCCTTATAAGCTCTCTTTTGCATCTCTACTACTATTTACACGGAGAATGAGTATTTAATAGTTAACTATGATTTTTGCCCTCTTACGTCTATCTTATGACGTCTTACTATTTAACTTATATCGACCTGTTATATAAATATTGATCACTTCGATTATCGCGTACTTCCTGATTTCTCATTTACTCCTTTGAGCATTGATATTGGTATTATATAAGGATACCTATATATATGGGCTAATTTTTTTTGATCTCTTACGATTAACTTTGAACTTTTTCGCGACTTTATTTATTTCCTAGTGATTGTCACACCTCGCAATTTTCGATATTTTAAATTACTATTTTACCCTTTGACTTTTTGGGTCCGACTTGACTTTTGACTTTTTGACCTTTTACGGTCACATAAAAATGATTACCACGTAGCCGGTAAAATTTTGAAACGTATTTAAATTATAAATGCTAATAATTATTATTATCTCTCATTGGATATTGTATTTTTCTAACTTATTTGACTTGAAAACGAGAAGATATATTTTATTCTCAAATTGATTTATCAAAAACGACCCGCCAAAATGAATTATTAATTATGGGGTATACTAGCGTTTGACATAAAACGACATTCCGGACAACTTTTTAGTTTTGCCCGAGACTTGAAACCAAGCAGAAAATGACTGAAATAGCCTCGCAAAATTTTGAACGCAACTCGTACCGACCCAAAAATAATTAAATTTATATTTAATTATCACTTTTTATTTAATAAAAATATTTAATAAATTATTTAATTTTTATTCAAAAGCGGTTATTTTAAAACACGAATGTTCAAATTAAAGTTTTAAATTTTACGGACAAAGCTTGCCCGTGACACTCAATGGTACCAAATAAATAAATAATCATAATGATTTTAGTTATATTTTATAAAAACATTTATAAAATATAATCAAGTAAATACTCGTTTTTATCAGAAAAATGATTTGGAAAACAATGGCGCAAATTTCGTGCATTGAATCGACCGTTAACTAGTCCAAATGAGTCCCGAACCAATATTTATAAAAGTTACTCAAATGTTACATTTTGGCCCCTTAAAAATATTTACACAATCAACCCTAAACTATTACACCTTTTACATTTCATTTTTATAACTTTAACATATATATAAAATATATAACCTCTATTTCATTTCCATCTCTACACACACACACAAAACCCTAACCCACTCTTCCCTCCCCATTAAATTTCCGGCGCCGCTTCCACTTTTCCGGCAAGATTCCGGCGATGGCCGCCACTTACACTACCCTCTCCACCATCACCTCTCCATAGCACCATCATCATCAACACCATATCGTCACCTCCATCTATCATCTCCACACCACCTTGTCACCTCACACCCGACACCAACCCACAACCGACGCACCACTTGGGCTGCCATCGCAGCTACGCCACACCCACCTCACCACTGCCGCCTACACCACACCATCAACAGCAACACCACACCACTTCGCTCTACCATCGTCACAGCCACAATCACCATCCTCGCCACTACCACTGTGCCACCACCTCGTCCCCACTACCACGGCAGCCACTCCGAACCCACCATCACCTTCACCCTCTGTTCGAGTTGGATGGTTACTTTTGTTTTCTTTGTAAAATATAATAATAAACTTTGTGTGGTTTGGTTATTTTAACTTGTTTTATTTTTGTTACATTTGGTTATGTTTGGTTTTGGGCAGCCCCACAAGAGGTGTTTGTTTCTGGATTTTACAACAGTAATGGGTGTTTGGTTTAAAAACCCCACCATAAGGGTGTGTTATTTGGAACATAGATCTTTAAGGGTGTTTGCCAATGGTTTAAAAGCCCATTATAGGGCGTTTGGTTTTGCGTTCTAATACAACATAGGTTGTGTTTGGGTTTTACTGATTCTTGTTTAAATTAAGTTAATGTTCGTTTACAAGATGATATTTGAAACATGCGATATTTGCAACATGGATTGGTTAAATGGGAAAAACGTTGAGTTTTATTAATATTGAGAAACGTCATATAAAGGAATAGGTCATGCCGAAATTTAAAAAAATTTATATACTTAGTATTTTCGTTTAAAACTTCTATTATCTTGGAAACCCGATAGAGAGGATTAAGATATATAGTTTAAAGGTTATTTATTTGTAATGATTCAATAAACCGGTAAATAAACAAAAACTATACTTTTATAAATAAGGCAACTAGTTTAGTTAAAACGTGTAATGAAACACTAAATTATAAAATATTATTTTATAATTCCCGACTAGAAGATAAAATAACAACTTTTGTAAAAACTTTGAAACCATCGTTTACTTAATTCGTAACTTTAAAACGTGTGTTTACTTCTAAACAATAACTCTTTATTAAGTTACTTGGTGATTTTCAAACACGGGTCGAATTATTTGTTCCAATTATTTTTCTCACGTTTCTTATATAATACATGTAAAATATTATATATTGTGACTTATTCTTTTGGTTGTTTGTCTTTATTATATAATTCACCATATGAATTATATAATTGTTCCTTTTTCACATGTAATATATACGGAATATGTGCTAACTTGCGTTGCTTTTCGGTTTATTTTATTTAACCAACCACCAAACTCTTACAACTTGAAACCTCAATCCTTTATCAACGTGTCGCGTTGATGTACTCATCCATCGGAAAACCCAAATTCATCATCCTAAGCTAGTGAGACTTAGCCGTTTAGTTAAGCTGCATCTTCTTGGTCGAGTCGTGCTGTTTTTCGTCTACGATGTGCATATTATTTGCATTTCTGCTAATTGTTTTACAACGTCAAGGTGAGTTCATAGCCCTACGTTTTACTACTTTTACTTTACTTATTTTGGGGGGTTCGATTTTGTTTTAATTCATTAATCTTTCACTGTGTTCGGAAACATGCTCGTTTTAAACACTTGTTTTTTTTACTCTTAATGATTTCAAACTCTTATAAATGTTCGTTTGCAAACTCGATTACATGATTGATATCACACTTTGTTTTACTTATGGATGCAATTACTTAAAGCCTTTCTTTTGGAAATACATTGGTTGATTTTACTATGGACACAAGTATCTTGATCTACTTTCCCTGTTACGTGTTGCCTAAGTTACGAATAGACCACTAATGCCCGAACTATCATGAACCATTAATTTCTTAACCGACCGTACTGGTTAAGTGAGCGTGAGTGTTATAAATAGATCTATTGGGACTAATTATCCCTATCCGGGTAAGTAGCGCTTACTAGTTTCGGAGGTCCGAACAAACGGATATATACCATGTCGGATTGTCAATAGGTGATCTTGGTCAGATACCTTTAGGGCGAGGAATACTATTTGGCATATAAAATGCTTCCTTTTAAATTGAGCTTCGGTTGTCTTGAGTTAGTGCAACAGTAATTACTTTCCATGTGAAGTTGTATTTGTATATAACTGTATATGTTTTTTGTATGTGAAGTCGTAAACTGATAGATTGTCACATTTACATTTTGAAATTCTTTGTGGTCCACACTGCTTTTGTTGAACGTTTCAAATTACTAAATACTTTTCATAATACTTTGAGTGAAGGCTGGATACACTAAACGTTTTTTATCATCGTAAATGTTTTACTTAAACTATGAATTCATACCTTTATGGGTTGATCGTTTTTAGCATGGTTTTTCTCAGGTGATTAGGCTTTGGACATCTTGACGTGATGCATGTGGGAGTCTTCGTGCAATACGATACCCTTTATCAAGTTTTATTTATCATTCATCTCGTGTGTCTTTTGAAAACCAATTTATGCTTCCGCTATATTTTTCTTACGCTTCCGCAAATGTTTAAAATTCTTTTAATTCTTGTAAAACTTGTCTATTTTTAAACAATGAAACGAGTTATGATTTTCAAAACGTCCATTAGTGGTCGTTCTCTCGTATCTTATGTTAGAAATATGATGACCGTCACAGCCCTCGGCACACGAATTCAGTCCAGGCCCCGTTTTGGAGGGTGTGACAGATGATGCTTAAAACGTCAACAAATATGTTGGTGAGAGTCATAGGTTTTAGACACACAACTAAACTCATACTGTGATTTACAAAACAAGGCTAAACAATAATGAACTATCATAAACCTATGCTAGCATGCAACAAAATCATATCAATACATTCAATCAATTAAATACACATTCG
This sequence comes from Tanacetum coccineum, assembly GCA_026074375.1. Taxonomy (NCBI): domain Eukaryota; kingdom Viridiplantae; phylum Streptophyta; class Magnoliopsida; order Asterales; family Asteraceae; genus Tanacetum; species Tanacetum coccineum. Next base: position 5,707 of record BQNB010090008.1, read on the forward strand.
GGCTTAGAATAGCTGGCACTATAAGCAACCAAGCTCACCCAGAATGTACCACACAAACATATTCACACACTCGGTAAGCATACCCATCTGATCCCATGGTACCATAACCAACGCTGAGTATGCTATACTCATCCGATTCCTAATCAATATCACAATAACACTAAGTAGGCGTACTCATCCGATCCTAATCAATATCAACATGTAACACATAGTCATGTAATGTCCATACGTAATTAAAACACATAATCACAGCAATGAAATATTTCTAAATATTTGCATCATTTCCATCCCAATATAAAAACGGAAAAATGGGACTATGAAACTCACCTGATGCACAACTACTTCACAAATTCCTCGAAAACAACTAAACACAAATAAAACACATGTTACACGCGATTAGGCTAAATGCCCAAGATGATATAACAATCAATTGATAGACTACCATGTCTATATTATGTTTATAAACCCTTTACCACACTTCTCATACCTTACTTATACCCTAATACTCCTAAATCCCTTATTCGAGTTTTCTAGTTTTTTGGCAGAATTATGTAGTCACTTATGACCACAAATAAAATACTAATTGATCAAATCAGCTTCCCCCTTTTATTCCCTACCTTCCTAATGGGTTATGAACTACTGTGATTTTTTAGAAAAAATAATATTGAGACTAACTATTTTATAAAAATTCAACATCATAAAGTACTCAAATTTGGATCTGATTCGACTATCAAAAAGTTTATCTTGATCAGACCCATTAAACACTTAGGAAAATTTTACAAAAATTTTAGAAAATCATAAACATCATGATAAAAGACGTTTTGATATGGTTTTTGACCTCACAAACACAAACCAGAATCTGTCCCAAAAACTCAGATTTGACCACGAATCTTGTAAAATTATTTTGACTGACTTTCACTCACTTTTAATTCATGAAACTAATAGAACTGGAAAGTAGAATCTCTGTAGTTATTTTTAGGCTCAATAAAATCAATAAAAGCTATTTCTATGACCAAGTTATGTCCACGTACACGATGACAGCAAAAATAGTGCCCAGTTGTAATTCAAAAAATTTAATGCAACTAAACGACTAAACCTAATCAACAAGCATCCAAACACTATTATTACATCCTAATTGATTATTAATGATCATCTTAACATGTTTACTGAATTTTAATGAAACCCTAATTCCACCAATTAGTTTTACTAATATCGGGAAGAATTAACCGATGTTGGGATTAATGTTTTCCTAACTTTGGTACGTTAGTAATATTAGTTAGTAAGATAGTTATAATTAGTTCTGACAGTACAAAGTGTTAAGTACTGATAAGATAGTTAGTTACTGTTAGTAGAAAAAAAGTTAGTACTGTTATAAGAGATTAATGTATGAGATATTCTAGGAAAAGATATCTATTAACTTTTACGCATTTTGTAAGCATGTTAGGGTTTATCCTTGGTTTATAAAAGGATTCCTCAGGGCATAGTTAGAATAGAGAGTTCAATATATATCTCATACAATCATATCTCATAGTTAGTAATCTGTAATCACTCAAAGCAGATTAATAGAAATCATTATTTAGTTTTTCATTGTTCTTCTTAGTACTTGTGTTAAGATTCCGCATTAGCACATAGTATTCATAGTCAGTGTTTCTATATAGTCAAATTGTATTTATACAGGTCGGATATCACCTTTAGTAGGACTTGTAAAGATTATTCAAGTTAGGGATCAAAGTGGTATCAGTGCCTCGTGAGAAAACTCTGAGTAAGAGAACAAACAAAACCAAGTATACCTTCCATACTACAAAATAAACATGTCATGGATCACAAGATGAAAAATCCCCAAGATGAAATTCCTACACACCATCCATCTACCTTCACATCACAAACACCAAACACAACAAACTCCTCACACAGTTTCAACCATTAAACTTCCTATTCTCAAAAAGGGAGAATATAAACATATGGGCCATGAAAATGGAACATTATTTAGCCCATACAGACTATCCTATCTGGGAGGTTATACAAAATGGAAATGGTCTTGTATCAATCACCACAGATACACAAGGACAAATCAAGGTTCTGCCTCCAGAATGCAGAGAAATTTGTAGCCACGAGAAAGAGAAAGAAAAAGTAAGGACCACTGTGCTTTATGGCTCTACCATGGAAGATCATCTTTGTGAGCTAAATTTCATAAGTATGACTGATGCAAAAGAGATGTGGGATGCCATCAAATCAGATTGGTGGGAATGACGAATCAAAGAAGAGCAGAAGTATATCTTAAAGCAACTGTTTGAAGGATTCTATTGTATTCAACTCCTGATGGGCTTCATAAAGGCTATGACAGGTTCTTAATGTCTTCTAACTCAATTAGAGATTCATGGAGCAGGTGTATCCACTGAGGATGCAAATCAGAAATTCCTTAGATCTCTACCTTCTGCCTGGTCTCAAGTTTCCTTAATTATGAGAACCAAACCAGGAGTAGACAGTATCAGCTTTGATGATCTGTTGTATTATTCTTAGGAGTCTTTGAGAATGATGTTTAAGGCTCCTAATTGCAATCATCCTCTAGCACGAAAATTATAGCATTTGGTCTTCTGGAGAACACCAGCAGCAGTACTAATGAAGTTAGTACCGCTTATTGTGTTCCCAATCTTTCTGGTCAAAACACAAAGTATGAACAAACTTCATCATACTCACTTCTTGCTAATCAATCTAGCTGCCCTCAACTGGATCATGAGGACTTGGAACAGATTGATGAATATGACCTTGAAGAAATGGACTTGAAGTGGCAAGTGGCCATGATCTCAATGAGAATGAAAAAGTTTTACAAGAAGACTGGTAGAAAGCTACAATTTGATGCAAAAGAACCTGTTGGCTTTGATAAAACCAAAGTGGAATGCTACAATTGCCACAAAACAGGGCATTTTGCTAGAGAGTGTAGAATCAAGGGAACTCAAGATAACAGGAGGAGGGATGCATGGAATTCTGGAAACAAGGATGGGAGCAGAACTGGACAGAAGGAGGATTCTAAAGCATTGGTGACAATTGATGGAGAAGGTGTAGATTGGACAAATCATTCAGAAGATGAAGATTATGCTTTGATGGCTTGCAACAGCTCAGACTCAGACACAGAGGTAATTTCATGTTCAAATAAGTGTAAAGAGTCTTATGCTAATCTTAAAAAACTGTATGATGCTCAGAGAGAACAACTTAGTGATGCAAGCATAGAAATAAAAGCATATTCTCAAGGTCTTAAGAAAGTTGAAGCACAGTTAGTTGCTCATCAACAAGGACAACTTTGGTATGAACAAAAGATAAAGTTTATGAAAATAGACTTAGATGATAAAACAGATGTTCTCACATACCATAAGAAATTATTAGCAGAAGCTCAAAAAGAAAAAGAAGATTTAAAGGCTAAAGTAGAAAAATGGCATAATTCTTCTAAGAATCTTAGTAAACTGCTAAATACCCAAATGAGTGCTAATGATAAGTTTGGGCTTGGGTATGGGGATCATAGATATGATGGTATTTTAAGCTATGAGAATGAAGTTTTACAAAGTGTTTTTATGAATAAAGAGAGTGAGTTAGAACCAACCTTTGAATGATAGGTTTGCAAATGGAATGCATGCTGTACCCCCACCTATGACAGGGAATTATATGCCAACTGGACCTGACATTGAAATAGATTACTCACAGTTTACATATGGTCCAAAACAGACTCAATCTAGTGATTCTGAATTCCAATCAAGTGAATGTGATACCTGTGAATCTAACATTATGCAGACCTTTCTTAACATAGTAGCTGATACCATTTGTCATTGAATCTAATGTAGAAAGTCAACCTAAGGTCTGGTCTGATGCTCCTATCATTGAAGAGTATGAATCAAATAGTGAAGAATGAGTGTGTGTCCAATACAACAAAACAACAAAATACCTAGTTTTGCAAAAACAGCAAGTAAAAACTCCTAGGGAAACTGTTAAGAATCAATACACACATAGTCAAAAACCTAAAGTTAATAAGAAAGATTTGGGGTATGGGTTTGCTATAAGAGCATGTTTTGTATGTGGTAGTCTTAATCATTTAATTAAAGATTATGATTTCCATGAGAAGAGGATGGCAAGAAAAGCCGAGTTAAACAATAATTGGAATAATGTGCAAAGAGTGATAAACAAAACCAAATTTGTCATTCACAGTACAACTAGAACTGTATCATTCCAGTTAATACTGCACAGAGCTTAGCAAGTACTGAAAACTTTAAGTACTGCTAGGCAAAGTAGTTACAATACAGACAGTACTAACTAATACTAGCCATGAAAGTTAATACTGTTTAAGCCAATTGTGAATCGAGTTAGACCAAAAATGTTTTTTCATAAAACTCATTCACCTAACAAGCCTTTCAAAAAGACAACCAAAAATACTTAGACCAATTTTCTCAAATCAAAAGTTTTAATACAGCTAAGTTAATGCAAGTTATTACTAATTGGTAAAAAAGGGAAACTGCTGGTTAAGCCCTCAGCAAGTTGTAGTTTCTGGAGACCACAAAGAATACCCATGGTGGATCAAAATACAATAGTGGAACCAGTCTTGGAAATTGTTTACACTAAACTTAAAGATCCACTAGTCAGGACTCAAGCCCAAACAGGCTTGTGGTCCCTAGAAGAAACTAATCTTTTTCTTTTATGTGCTGGATATCCACATAGAGCCTAAAGAAAACAGAAGTTGTTAATCGTGGGGATGTTTCCTAGGCACATGACTGGGAACAAGCAGACCTACCTTGAATGAATTTCAAAGACTTTAATGGTGCCCTGTTGCTTTTGGAGTAGTTTAGAGGTTATAGTAACTTGTAAGAAAAGGTATAATAAATAACTGGAGAAGTAAGATTTGAGGAATGTGTGGCTTTTTAAAGAACTTCAGCCCTTAACAAATCGACTTTTCTGTTGTCACAAATATGTGATAAAAGAACAAGGTTGTTTACTGACTCTGAAAGTCTTGTTTTATTCTCCTAGAATTTAAGTTTACTGATGAAAATCAGTACGTTACTTAAAAATCTCTAGACAAAAACAACAAGTAACAGGTTTTCAATATAGAAAACAATGTACATACAGAGAGGGTTTTGGCTGTTTATTTGCACAAGGCCAACAACTGATGAATCTAAACAAATGCATAGGAGGCTGGGATCATGTAAATTTCAAAAACCTTTAAGCACACTTTGAAGGGAAACCTTGTAACAGAGGTTTCAGAACCTTCAAAGATGTTCAAAATGACCACACTTGTGTTGAGCTTGTTCAAAAAAGGAAAGCAACACAAGTCCTCTTGTAAGGCCCCACAAGATCCGTAGAGAGCTTCTATTATAACAAAATAAAATAATCTCCTGAAGCCCACTTCTTCCATATGTGCATGACTATGCGAGCTATTCCTGGCGAAACCTAACATCCTGAGCCGACGCAAATCCTGACGCGCTTCTGCGAACCAATAAGACCTATTTGCCTTATAACTCACTACAAAATGAATCTTTTTTAGCAGGTTTAGTTGGGTATTTCTATTCTTAAGAACAAGATGAAACTAGTGACAATCTTAAGGACTTTATAAAGACAGATTAGAACCAATTGAAATCAAAAATTAACGACCATTAAAACTGATAAATGGAACAGAATTTAAGAACAAGGAGGTTATTGAATTCTATGGGATAAAAGGGATCAAGAGGGAATATAGTAATGCTAGAACTCCACAAAAAAATGGATTTGCTGAGAGAAAGAACAAAAACCCCTATTCGACTGATCAAAGGACCAGCTTGCAGATTCATTTTACCTAACACTTTTTTGGAGCTGAAGGCAGTTAGTACTACGGCTTGTTATGTTCCTTAACATAGGGTATTAGTGACCAATGCCTCATAAATAAGACCCCTTATAACCTTTTAACTGGTAAGATACCAATATAGGTTATATAAGACCTTTTGGGTGCCATGTGACCAACTTGAATACCATATGCGAACCTACTCTTGTCGCAAGTTAGCTGGAAAATCAGATGAAGGGTTTAGTTGGGATATTCCTCTAACAAAGTCAATGCTTTTATGTGGTATACATATAGAAACCAAAAGAGTGAGAAGAAAACCTGCACATCACATTCTTAGAGAACACACCCAATGGTGTAGGAAAACGGACCAACTTGCTTTATCTTGCGATTGTCTCATGGTATTCAATTTCTTTAAACATCATTTCTAATGATTTATCATCCTGGTTATTTCAGAGCTACTCACAAACAACCTACATGCAGGTCAACAAGAAGCTAACCAAAATGCAGGTATAGAAGAGATTATTGATGCAGGGGATTCTGACAAAGAAGATGACTCTGCTCAAGACTGTTTTGTACTGCCCATATGGCCTTCTTATTCTTCAACAAACACTCCAGCATTAACAACAGATGATAAAAGAGAAGGTCCAAGAGAGGAAGAACAAGTCTTTAAGGATGACCTTGAAAGACTTAAGAAGCAAGAAAAGGAAGCTTATGAGGAAGCTGAAGCTCTCAGGAAGAAGTTTGAGACCTTGGTTATAAAAGAAGGAGTTGCTAAGCCTAGCAGTACTAACATTTTTAGTACTGTTAGCACACCAGCCAAAGCTAGCAGTACTAACCCACTTAATACTGCTAGCATACCAGTTAGTACTGCCAGTCCTTATGAGGGACTATCTCTTGCTGATCCAACACATTCTGAAGAAGATGATTCAGAAATACCTCCACTTGAAGATATCTATCAAAATTCAACTGATGGTATTTTCACTACTTCATCTTTTGATGATGAGGGTGCAGTGGCTGACTTCACAAACTTAGAAACTGTTGTGAATGTTAGTCCTATTCCCACATCAAGGATTCACTCCACTCATCCTAGAGCACTTATTCTAGGAGCTCTATCTCGCTCAGTGTTACGGAGGGGCAGGGGAGGGGCGAGCGCGTCGTAAAGCACAGTACATAAAATTCTGGAGCTCATGCTTTTTTTAGCTATGTTCAAAAGCAAAAGAGAACTAAACCATAAGGACTTTCATCATGTTTATTTGCTTGTTTCTGTCTCAACATGAACCCAAGAAGTATTTCAAAAGAAGGCTCGTGAAGAGATGAAAGCTGGGTTGATCTATGCAATACGAATTGTTGCAGGTTTGATGATACAAAAGTTTGGGTCTGTAGATTTGCCTTAGGGAAAAAGGCTATCGTACAAGAAGTGGGTTTATCCAGAAACAGGAGGTAAGAAGGATGAAAGCAGGAGTGTTGTCAGAAATAAAGCAAGGATAGTTGCTTCAGGTCGATTGGTACTACGAGAAAGGATAACTATTATGAGGTTTTTGCTCCTGTCTGCAAGGCTTGAAGCAATAAGGATCTTTTTGGCCTTTGCCTCACATATGGGTTTTTGTAGTCTATCAAATGATGTGAAAAGTGCTTCCTTTATGGAAAATTGATTAAAAATATTATGTGTCTCAACCACCGAGGTTTTCAAGAGTCCTAAACATCCTAAGAAAGTATACCAAGGTTGTATAAGCTCGTCTATGGTCTACATCAAAGCTCCCGAGCCTGGTATGCACTTTATCTACTTTTCCTTGTTAAAGAATGGATACATAAGAGGAACCATTGACAAAACTCTCTTCCTAAAGAGGACAAAAAGATACATACTTATTCAATCTATGTGGATAAATCATCTTGGGTCTACAAAGAAAATCTTGGTGGGATTAGTTTTGAGGCATTAATGAGAGTAGATTTCAGATGAGTTCAATGGGAGAGCGTCACTTTCTTCTTGATTACTATCAAACACAGAAGGAAGAAGTAATCTTTAATAAGTCATGGATAGAAGTATGTTTGCAGATATCCTGAAAGAAGTTTGACTTTGCAAATGTAAAGACTGCTAGTACACCAATTGAGACTCAGAAGTCCCCCCCCCCCCTTTATCAAGGATGAGGAAGACCAGTTGATGTGGAGATGCGCTCCATCTCATAAGTCCATGATATGGCTTCTTTATTATACTTGACTGCTCTTATGACCTGACATTATGTTTGCAGTCGTTCTTGCACTAGGTTTCATGTCACTCCAAAGACGTCTCATCTAAGTGCAGTCTAGAGAATTTTTAGGTAACCTAAAGGGCAAACCCAAATTAGGGTCTTTGGTATCCTAAAAGTGTCTTCTATGACCTGGAATCCTACTCAATAGTGATTATGCTGATGCACCATCTTGACAGAGAAATCCACAACAGAGAGGGTTTTCAATTTCATTGGCAGAACTCATTCATTGAGCAGAGCAAAAAGGCAAACATTGGTGGTCTACTTCTACAACAGAGGCTAATATGTTGCTAGCAAGCAAAGCTCTGTTGGCAAAGTATTATGGATTCATAATCACAATGTTAGACAATGGGGTTCAACTTCATGAACCAAAAATCTACATTGAAAAAGAGAGCACCATTTGCATTGTAAAGAAACCAGTAAACATTCCAAGACAAAGAATCAATTCCATTAAGGCACCATTTCATAATCAGATGCTTATGAAAAAAACTCATTCAGGTGCTTACAATCCAACACTGATGAAATGTAGCTGATTTACTCACCAAGGCATTTGATGTTAGCCATGTTTTCAGTTCTTGGTTGTTATATTAGAAAGATAAATCCATAAGCTGCATGGTTAAAGGTAGGCAATTGAATGTGTTATGTACAGTTTTGTATAGAGAAATAGGTTTGAACCTTAAGTGATGCCTTTCCAAAGTTTTGATAGTGTTATTGAAAAGATTTTTATTGAGTGGTACTGAAGCACGTCCAGTTACCAATACTTGTTTCCCTCTTTGATTGGACAAAGATTAGTACCATACGCTAGAGCAGGAAGTTATACCGCTGGCAAAGTTTGTACCACTTTAGAGATGTTAAAGAAAAATACCGATGCAGGGTACAAAGTGTAAATTGGAAACGGTTTCCTGAAATTAGGTCTCCTAAAAACCTATTGTAAACCCATTTCAATTGCGAATTTTTAGTACGACAACTCTCTCTCTAAACTACATTCGCTAACTTACAAGCCCTAATTTCTATTTCACGGACGAACTCTATTTCAGTAAAATGGCTGTTCTTGATTCATGTCCGAACAGCAGATCATGCTCGCATACTGGAGAAGTCTGAAGGGAATACAGAGTTTCACGAAATCAATTGAATTCTCTCAAGCGTAGTTCCCAAATCTATCAATTTTGCTCGTCACTGTAAGTCCATTGTAATCTACTAACATTTGTTTGAACAGTTTTGGACGTTATTAATCTGATAAGTCAAACAATCACAATGTTAGGCACATTGACACGCCAAAGTAGCTGGCAAGTCTGTGTCTATCTCTGAGGCATCCATAAGAAGTGATCTTCGTTTTGATGATGCTGATGGGATAGACACATTACCTAATCAAGCGACATCCATAGCAGCAAATGAGGTATGAGGGGGATTAACAGTATTAACATTTAGATAAATGCCGAGTGATCTCTCACCCCAATGGAGGTTTTTAATTTCATACAATTAATCATCTGTCTTAAAGTTCCAAAAGCACCTATTGGGATCAAATCTACAAACATTGCCCACTTGGCTGTCATTTGTTTAACATAGTCTAATCAGAAGTATAATTTTTCTAAATTAATTTTTGATGGTATGCTTAGACATTTTAGATGCTAAGAAGAAGTTTGTAATGTACCCTCTTTATTTCTATCTTTTTTAGTAAACAACTAGTTGATGTGTCCTGTAGCTTTAGATCATTTTACTAGTCAAATATCTTTTAACTAGTAAAGTTCATTTCTTTCAGTGGGTAAGAAGGGTAAGCATTTCTCAGAGGAACTGTAACCCTTTATTTGCTACTATGTTGGTACAACCAAATCAGGATGAGGGTGCTTCTTCAAAAAGACCATCTGAAGCACAACACACACCCTCCCCTGCTCCCACTAGTGAAGTACCTTATGAGCCACATACTGACTCATCCCCTACTCAAACTAGTGAGGTACCTATTGAGCACCAGCCTAACCCATCCCCAAGACCTTCACCCCAACTAATATTTCCTACTTTTTATCCCAGAAACATCTGGTGGAAACCCTTGGAGGTCATTCAAGTCATCCAGTGGAATAAACCCTCTCAAGAATGAGGGTGACATGACTATCCAAGGTGTCTATGATCTTTGTCTATCTTTGTGTAAACAGGTTTCAGATCAGGCCAAGGAAATTCAAGACTTGAAGGCTCAATCACAAAGCTCAAGAAGCAAGCTAAACCTGTCATAAAACACCATAAAGCATATCTAAAAAGTGTCTCCTTGAAGCAAAGATTCCCAAGAAAGAGCTTCTCAAAGAAACATAGGGTACACAAATAGTCTGTATCCAAACAAGGGAGGAAGTTTGCAAAAGGTAAATCATCAGTTCAAAGAGATCCACTATTTGATGGAATGCCTGAAGATACAGTTGATCACACATGGAAAACAGAGATGCTCCAAGATAAGGAGACAAGGAAATTAGTGGATGAAGACAATGAAGATTGATTAAGTTTAGGAACATAGTATTATCAAGAAATGTAGTAGTACCGTCAAGGTAAGGAGTAAGTAACTGACTATTAAAAAGCGTTAGTACTGACTATACACATAGTTAGTACTGAACGCTCAAAGTTTAGTACTGACAATGCAAGGTTGAGGTTTACTGAGGAACAAGTTAAAGGTACATGAAGAGCACAATGAAAGGGTACTGAAAGTGCAACGAAGAGAAGGTACTGAAAAAAAGTTGAAAGTACTGGTATGAGGCAAATAAAAGGTTATTGAAGATCAAACTGATGAGAAATTGCACTCAAACATCCACTCAAACACGTCACTTCTAAGCTATATTGAGATGATAAAGACAATAGCTAAGGTTCTCCTCACATGAGTCAAAAGCCAAAGCACTTCATAGAAAAAGAGAAAGTTTGTAGAGTGAAGATGTTGAAGAAACTGATATACCTAGAGCCTACCTCTATACAAGATCCACCCCTACAATTCTCACATTGAAGTCTCTGTACCAAAGATTGTATCCAAAATAGAAAGGGAAGAAGATAGATTTGAAGAGGAGGATGAATCTTGAAAGTGAATCTGATGTATTCCTCCAAGTGAGAAGAAGTTTTTAGCACTTGAAAGTGATGAAGATGTGGCTAGGAAAATGCAAGAAAGAGTGTAAGCGAAGAGCGAGAGAAACAGAATTGCTGAAGAAATGCTACGAAATGAAGAGCTTATAAGAAGATTTGATGATATGAAAAGGCAAGGATTGAGGCAGAAGACTTCTTGCTGAGAACGTCAAGAACAAAAAGAGATGCAATTTACAATAGAGGAAAGAAGCTAAGGTTCCCCATCATGACACAATTGTTGCTCAATAAGAAAATTTTCCTTCTCACAAAGATCATAATCTATAAGATAAACCCCTCACCAGACCAAGAATCAACTCAGAATCTAAATGATTACCTAACTTAAAAGCATGTGGGAAACTACAACATGCCTGAATTGAAATCAAGAAGTTTGAGGAAGTACACAGCCTTGTATGAAAAGATTAATCGAGAGGTCTAGATAAAGATTTCATCTCTATTGGTCTGCTTGACAGATGAAAAGTTGATCAAGAGGATGAATGAAGAGAGGGAGTTATTTATCTAAACGTGAAGTGGATCAAGAAAGAAAGGCAAAGAAGAAGTTCGGAGGAAGATAAAGATGAAGAGAGTACTCTAAATCAAAAGAAAACTTGGTATTTAGGAAAAAGATGAAGATCAAGACAAAGAAGATATATATCAACGCACTTACTGAAGAAGATAGTGACACAGAGTATGATGAACGTGAGATTGTATTATAACTATTAGCTCAAGATAAAAAAAGAAGGGCACTATGAATACTTGACAGAAAAAAATATCCTATCAAAGAATGAGAAGACAAAGTGTCTTGTAGCTAAACCACACAACTAATAAAGCTGAACATCTTGAGGAGAGATAGTCTAAAATGTGGTGATAGGAGTAATGGACATAAGAATACTTATAGTACCCTGATGACAGTATTGTCCATATTTTGATAGAGAAGATCGAATGTTGCTGTATCACTGGTAATGGAAAAATACCATGATGAGAATGCCTGAAGGGTTTTGACAGAGTTCTTTGGGAGATTTTGAATGGTTTAGTTCAATCCCAATGATAACATGAGTTTTTGAGTTTCACAAGCTAGATTGGATTAAGTAAGTAGGGAAGTTGCATAGCTCTTTAGGAATACATTACTTAGTGACTGACACAGGTTTTAATCATCCATATGCTGGTAGAGAAGAAGTTACGATTTGAGAAAGAAGTACTTATGCAGATGCTAAAATTGAGAAGTTAGAATCTGAAAAGAGAATACTATGGCATTGAGTTGATTAAATTTTGTCAATGAAGAATACTTGCAGAGTTAGAATCTGAAGAGGTAAGATTGATGGGATTGAGAAGGGTTTGAGTGTTGGCTAACCACCACATAACAAATGGTCATCAGTTCACCAGCCTAACAAGCATACGAAACAGGCTAGTCCATAAGGCAAACTGCTTTATGTAAAGACTTCTCAAATCCGGTTATCGGTGACAATTTACCAACATTTTAAGGTTTATCAACTCACACTTGCATCTGTGGTGAAGAATTAGGCTATCCATGATCAAACAGTTCATGGTAAAGACCTTAATCAAATCTGTTGATAAGCTATTAGTTTTGGCTGAAAAACTGTATGGTTTATCAATGCACCATGTTATGTACAATGAAGCATCTGGCGCTAGTCCACAAAGCAAACGGTAGATTTGGTCGTAAAACAAATCATTCCGTTGAGGTTGACATGATTTACCAAAAACTAGTATGTTAATTAACTCACCATGTTTATTAAAATAACTAGAAGTTAGCTATACCAGCAGCAAAAACGGCTTACACTGGAGTAAAGGGAACATCGAAATCCTTTGATGCTGGTATTTTGCCAAAAACTTACAAAGCCAACTTAGTTGATTGTTGCTGAAAAGATGTGCTGAGAGCGGGGGGGGGGGAGAAGACAAAGTTTGCTGCGTGAGGATAGAGTTTAAAAAGATCAAGAATGATATGATTGTTTGGAATACATCCCCTCTATGCAGTTAAAGAAGTAAAGAACATAGTAGTTAAACAATTTCAACATTCAGGTTTTAAGGAGGATTGTTAGGATTTTATGTTTTAGTAAGTGTTAGTAACCGACCCCCAGTAAAAATAGTTAGTACTGTTAGTTTTAGTTAGTACCGACAGTAACAAAAGTAAGTACTAGATCGATTAGTTTAGTACCAGTTAGTTACTAGAATAGTTAGTACCAGTTTATGAGACATGTATGAGATATTCTAGAAATAGATATGTGTTATCTGTTAGCGATTTGTTAAAGCTTGTGAGAGTTTATCCTTAGTCTATAAAGGATCTCTCTAAGCATAGTTAAAAGATGTGTCCCTCAGCATATCTCATAGAGCAATATCATACTATATAATAGTTAGTAATCTGTAATTATTTAAAGCAATTAATATAAGTGTTATTTAAGTTATACATTGTTTTTCTAGTACTTTGTTGTTTGAATGCCGCATCAAACATATAGTAAGTCATAATCAGTGTTCTACATAGTCCTTTGTATTTTATACAGTTTGGCTATAATCCTTCACAGATCCTCTACTCGCTTATTAAGAGTGCCTTAAATACGTTGTTTTTGCTATACTAAGACAAAGCTATACGCTTATCTTTCCATCTGCGATTATCTTCTCTCTCGGTTATCTTTTACTCTGAGGTTATCTTTTTCTTTGCGGTTTATCCTTCTTCGCGGTTTACGTTCGCCTTAAACGTTATTCCTCCTGTTCAATTATATGGAAGTTGTCTAAATAAATATTAAACTTTTTCTAAGACACTGTGGATGACACAATGGTCTCTAAAAATTTGTCTAAGACATTGTGAGCGATGCAATGGTCTCGAACTTATTATTCATTATACCCTTATACAAAATCGGGTTATTACGCGTAACACCCGTCACGATTATGTTACTGGCACTAATGTATAATCTAAGTCTAAATCACGTAGTCTATGTATTGGGCGTGGACTTGTCACATGGAGGTTTAATATTGGTAATGTGCTAATGTAAATTCGTTATCAAAGGAACTTATCTTAAATTTGTACTTATATCTGTATACTTATTAGCTAATTTTGATCTCTATTTTGAATTCTACCAAATGGCTATCTAAATCTTCCTCCTCACGTAAAAAACCAAACCTCGAAGATACACACGCAACCAGCTAGTCTTTATATCAAACACACATGGCGCTATCTCTAACACAACTACTCATATCTAGCACGAGACCTAAGCCTGCATCGAATTTTCATGCACCACCTTGAAGATGTTATGTGAGTACAGTATTTACTCAGAACACTTAATAAGTAGAACTAATTTATAATCTCTTTATTGAAAGGATTATGGACGACCTCTTCATTTAACTTAAATAAATTGTATAAAATTAAGTCTAATACTTATTCAATTATTATATTCGACTTATTTCATTTCCTTTACCCATTCGATTTGAAGTAAATACCGACGACCAAGACACAACAAGAAACTGACAGTTCCACAAGGATCGAGTGTATTGTAACCCTACGAAATAGAGCTACAAGCTCACAATCGCTGAGAAGCTAATATTGGTTTTGTAGAAAACATCACATGGGCTACGCGACGAAATTAGGGGATTAGGGTCCGTTCGTTAGGAAAACAAAAGGTAGTACGGAAATGCCAACAACCAAAATAAATGACAAAAGGCCGTGAAGCTTACGTTGCTAATCCAAATTAACAAGGACGATATGTAGCAAAATTTTCCCTTCTACATACACCACAGTACGTTGCACCACACTGCACTTGAAGTAGCATTAAACACTACAAGAGTGTTTGCCATGTGATAGGAATTATAGGACCCACCGTATATGAGATTATTTAAATTAGAAGGACATCAGTGGCAAATTGAAATCTAAACCTCGCGTGAACCAGTATTTATGATTGTTTAAAAACTCGTTGAAGCACTAACGAGCCGTCAAGATAACGCTGAATTTTTAAGGAGAGATTTTTTCCCTATCTATTGAAACCTAAAGTAGACTTAGGACCTGCGTAATCTCTGAAAGAGTGTTGCACTATACTGTACCGTGAATTCTGTGTATTGTGTGGACTTCCCTAAATCCTTTGATCAATTTGTGTCATGAATGATTCTGTCAGTGTACCCTCATATTCACTAGTGATAATATATATGTCAAGGCGTACTAGTGGAAAATTAGAAATCTGAACCGTGTGAACCGTATTTAGGAGGTTAAAACTTGTTGGAGCTCTAACACCGTCAAAGGTAACGTTGATGTTTAAGGAAAGATTTTTCCCTATTTAGTGAAACCAAAGTAGACTCAGGCTGTAATCTCTAAGAGTGTTGCACTAGTACTTACCTGTGAATTTCGTGTATTGTGTGGATTTTCCTAAATCATTTGTTCAATTTGTGTCATGACGATTTTGTCAGTTACACTTTAATTCTCTAGTAAATATAAGTAAGCTACTCCTTTACCGTCTTACACCCATTTCACTATTATTATGTAAACTGTCTTATTGTTATTAATTAACTGGATGGTATCCTATGAAATATTTTAGTGTCGTCTTATAAACATAGTTGTTGTCACGTTATGAACTATTTTACACCAATCTACAAACCGTTTTCTAATAGCTTCCCATTTATTTTAACACCTTATAAATTATTTCGCTGTAAATTTATGAACTATGTCGTCGTCATCTTATGAACTACTTCGTGTCTTTTATAAACCATTACGTTGTCGCTTTATAAATTATTGGGTTGTCAACTTGTAAACCATTTGTTACCATTATCAACCGTCACGTAACTTTCTCGTAACTATTTTGTTATCACCTCATAAAACATTTCCTGTTATCTTACCCAAAAAAAAAAATGTCACTTTGTTTTCATTACCACGAACTGTTTTGCTACCTTATAAACTATATCGTTTGCACTGTATAAGATTTTTCTTTAACATAACATTTGTTTGACGAAATGAGCATTTCATCGTTAGTTCCTAAATTATGCATAACCTGATCAACTATGGATAATTCAGGAAGGACCATGCTATGCTGGGAGTAGTCACCATAAAATTTTGTCAAATTATCTTTATGTTTCATCCTCTACATTGTCAACGAGATTATATTGTACTTGTGTTTTATTAATATTTTGCGTGCGTATCCATGAGTCGTGTCAGTCAGTATTCGCATCCGTAAGCGTCATAACTAAGCAGATTTTCTTCAACCTTGGTATATAGAAACACCATACCCTTAGCCGAGAGACTAAATCATGCTTCCTGTAGTCATGAAAATTACGGATTGAAAGGTTTTAGAATGTAATGAGCATATCACTCTAAGTGGATTATAACCAATAGAACTAGAAGATTTTCTTCAATATACTTACCTTTTTGTGAGTTAGACTCACGCAAATTATGAGATTCTCTTATCGACAAACTTTTGATGGACCTGCAGTTGAAGTAAAGGACGGAATTATTGCAAGTGCATGGAACCTAGTTCATAGAAGCCTCACCTTCGCTGAGTTTAGCTCTTTAAGTGGCATTGTCCCATCTACCGCAGACATTAAGGACTATGTTGAGTTAGCCGACGGAAAGAATATAGAAGTTGGTACTATCATTTGAGATTGTACACTGAACTTTCTGAACCATCCATTCAATATGACATGAGTATGAACTCGAACCCGACAATCACCGGAATCCGTTAAAAAGACCTAGAAACACGATCGTGTCTTACCATTCAGCAGAACCTTAAGACCTCACTTGAACTACCTTATCTCATTCTTAAAATTTTTACTCTTGCCGTTACAAAACCTTGCGATCACGAACTGTTTGTGGAGTTAACCGACTTGTGCGCTTTTGAGCTAATGGATTTGATTTATCCTCGAACTAACGACTGAGTACGATATTTCGTCACGTATCACCTGAGCTCTCCCGCGAGCTCCTCCTAATCGTTGACCTTTATTCTGTGGATATTGTTTCTCAAAATGTCCTCACTCTCCACATCCCATCACCGTTTGTTATAGTTATTGTTGCTGTGTATTCTTATACTTTTGATTCACGACTCCATATGTTTGTGCTCTGATTTTCAATTTAAAAAAAAGGGGGAATAAATACTTTAATAAAGGTTTTTGATGAATTCAGATATATAAATTGTTCTTGTTGAGAGGCTGTGAGATTTATGAGTTGCAACAAAGATGGCAATGAGGTTAGGCTTGAATTAAAGTGAATTTGGTCGATTAGTTTTGGCATAAAAGAGTTTTGGATAGTTTGGAAAATATGGCAGTGTTATGGTCAAGTTTTCGGTCAAGCCCATGGGTGATTTATAAAAATATAGTTGCTGGTTCGAGTTTTAAATGAGGGTAAACGGATGTTTAAAGATGTTTCTAAAAGTTTATTAAGTGTCGAAAGTTTTTAAAAATATTTGTGGAGCTTCTTAGTATCAAAACGAAGGTTTAGGAATTTTTCTAAAAATGATAAGTCGTTGTCGTTGGTCATTTCTAAATATAGCAACACTTTATATATATATATTTTGCAAGCTAAGTATTTTGGTTAAACGATAGGGTTTCAATAGTTCGTTTTTGGAAGATATAGAAACGATTAAATTAGGGGATGCTATTAACGCCTAGAAATTAAAACTTTCCTAAAATGAAAACTTTCCATGAATAGTAACTTTTTGTAAGAACGTCGTAACATCTATATAAACTTAACGAGTTCGTAAAGATACATTTTGTTGACTAAACTAAAGCACAAACATATATGGTTGTCAATTTCGTTCTTAAACGTTGTGTGCAACGTTCCGTTATTATTATTATTATTATTTCTCGTTCTACGGCGTGTC
>BQNB010090009.1:0-25280 GCA_026074375.1 Tanacetum coccineum
GAGGAACTTCATGAGTTTGAACGTCTTGAAGTTTGGGAACTTGTTCCTCCTCCAGATAAAGCATTTGTCATCACCCTTAAGTAGATTTATAAGGTTAAGCTTGATGAGTTAGGAGGTATTCTGAAAAACAAGGCTCGGGAATCAATTTTGAAGAGTCATTCGCTCCGGTTGCAAGATTAGAGGCTATACGAATTTTTCTTGCATTTGCTGCTCATATGAACATGGTCATCTATCAACCGGACGGATTCGTGGATCCAGACAAACCTAATTACGTATACAAGCTTAAGAAAGCTCTTCATGGGTTGAAACAAGCTCCACGCGCGTGGTATGATATGTTGTCTTCATTCCTGATATCCAATTACTTCTCAAAAGGCTCAGTGGATCCTACTTTGTTCATCCGTAGAGAAGGCAATGAACTACTACAGGTACAAATATATGTTGATTACATTATCTTTGCTGCATCTACTCCTGAACTTTGTGAACTATTTGCTAAAATTATGTGTTCAAAATTCAAGATGTTAATGATGGGTAAAATCTCATTTTTCTTAGGACTACAGATTTCTCAAAGTCCCAGAGGCATCTTCATAAACCAATCTAAATATGCTCTTGAATCACTAAAGAAATATAGCTTTGAATCTTGTGACACAGTGGATACTCCCATGGTGGAGAAATCCAAACTAGATGAGGATAAAGAAGGGAAAGCTGTAGATCTGTCACACTATCGTGGTATGATTGGCACCTTCCTTTATCTTACAGCCAGTAGACCTGACCTACAATTTGCTATATGCATGTGTGCCCGGTATTAGGCTCGGGCTACCGAAAAGCACTTAAATGCGGTAAAAAGGATCTTTCGGTATCTAAAAGGAATCGTACATCGAGGACTTTGGTATCCAAAGGATTCTTCCATTGCACTAACAGCATTTGCAGATGAGGATCATGCTGGTTGTCAAGATACACGCCGTAGCACATCTGGTAGTATACAACTTTTGGGTGATAGATTTGTGAGCTGGTCGTCTAAAAGGCAGAAAAGCGTTGCGATATCCAGTACGGAAGCTAAATATATTGCTTTGTCCGGTTGTTGTGCTCAAGTCCTTTGGATGAGATCACAACTTACCGACTATGGCTTTGGATTCAATAAAATTCCAATGTACTGTGATAACAAAAGCGCTATTGCCTTATGCTGTAACAACGTTCAACATTCCAGATCCAAGCATATAGACATCAGATTTCACTTCATCAAGGAGCATGTTGAAAATGGTGTGATCGAACTTTACTTTGTCAACACGGAGTATCAATTGGCGGACATCTTCACTAAAGCTCTTGGCCGAGAAAGAATGACGAATTTCGGAGTAATCCTAAAAAAAGTTGAGCAGAATGACGTTGACGAATAAATGGTCGGTACCTTTCGAATACCCTTTGTATCATATGGATATATTATTACTCAGAAAAACAAAAATATTTTCTTTTTTATATAAATTAAAAAACAATAATACAAAATTTAGAAAAAAATGAGAAAAATACAAAAAGAAGTTTTCAAATGGCATGTCTTCTGAAAATCGATAACATTTACGGTCTTAGAAATGTCATTCAACAATGTTACGAGCCTTGTATGAAGTTTGTAGCAGAAGTTTATAATGTTTTTCTAAACATGCCATATGGCCTTGATATTATTTCTGATAGTAACCTGTGCTTTTCATCCATGAGTGAAAACATGTTGTCTAATAGACAGTTGTTCCTAACAACGGGAAATTTATTATTCTCGGGCATGGTCTACTCTATGACCATGCAAAGGCTTGTGATTACTTTGCATCACAACCCGTGCTTCCTATATCAAATAAGTGTACGTTTCAGTGCATTTATTTGTTAAAATAAGAGAAATCTTATTTTTATTGGTAAAAAGTTGTCTTCATAATGAATCAGTGTTTTCAGTAATCACAAAAAGATTTTTAAAAGACAATTCGACCACTCAAACAATGACAACAACTCTTTAAATAGAAAACGGGTCATTATTTGAGGGGGAGAAATCGTCATCAAACAATCTTGTAAAATGGTCTTTCAAAATAAGTCATGAAATAATGGATAAAGTTTTGGATAATGACGGATAACAATTTCAAGGGGAGTTAATTTATATTAACTTCAAGTGCTTTAGATGTCATTTGTTTAAATCTTTATGGACTTAGAGACTTAGTGAATTCAGGCTTTAAACTACAGACGATCAATATTGCCAACACCTCATAGTTTGTAAAAGACTTAGGAATGCTTGGAAATACTTTCATAGTTTTAAATGCCTTGAAGTTGATTCTCACGGAATAGATTTAAGCTTATTAATTCTTCAAACACGATCTCGAATATGTATGCGTATAAGGTTTTGCTGATTCCGACGTGTCGAAACCAGCAAGGGGGAAGGAGTAGATGTATACTTGATAGTGTCCTTGGCCTTCTTTTGAGGTTAGCTTCTTTTGTCTTTTGAGGTTAGCTTCTTTTGATTTTAGGTTGTGTTGAATCTTTCGGGTACACTATTTCTATCACATGATGGAAGAGACATCTCGTCATTAGCCAGTATGCATTATTTGAGTCCATAGGGGGAAGTGTTAGGAGTATAATTATTTAAAACGTGAGAAGAATTCTTTCTGATTCAATTAGTGTCTTGCCCAACCGGTCAATCACTAAGCTTATTCTTAAAATGAGTAGAAATATTTGATAAAAGAGGTACACATAGGTATGATGATTCCTTTAAATAGTCAGTATCCTGCAGGAAGAAATGTCTACATTTGGGACTTAGTTGACTTTGGTGTTACAAATTAAATCATCACTATCATGTAAGGAGAAATTCGGACATCCGGGACTTAATTGACTTTGGTGTTGCGGTTTCGAGTTATTTGTGTACTTCGGATATCTGGGTTTTATATATCAAGACTGCTTGATGCGGCTTGCAAGAAAGTTCTGAATCTACTCAAGAAAGGATTGCTGGTTTAGGGGGAAGCTAAGACAACATCAACACCAACCACACAAGCTCAAGTTACATATGTATCTGAATCTGTTCTATCCTCGAAGTTTGATGCAAAGACTTTCATAACTTGGAAAGAAAGTTAAAGCAACGCTGAAGAGTGCTTGGACAGAGAAAGATCAGATTGACAACCTCTTGAAAGAAAGAAGGTTAATGAGGAGCTTGGAAAAGTTCGTTGGTGGAAAATTGTACGAAGGAGACCTACGGCTGCGACAAAAGAACCATATGATTCTATCATATGATGTTCTCATCAATCAGGTCAAACCTCGTACATAATAATCATGTGATTGTATGTAGTGTAGACTTTATGGTGATATTAAGGTGTGCTCGAGTACAAATTTTACAAGAATTTCTTAGTAAATTCAAAATCTTTCAAATAATTGTACTCGGCACCATCTTATAAACCCTCAAAAGTTGAGGGGGAGCAATAATATGTTCCATTTTGCTAGAATACATCATTTTGTCCCCGAACGGTTAATCAATTGATATCCAAAATATCAAGGGATTAACATTTTGGATAAGGGGAGAAAATGTGATTAACCTGGACTTAATGTATATTGTAACACCCTCAAATTGGGTCGCAGCGGAATAAGGGTCCGGGGCGTGTTACTTTAAGATCAATAGCACAAGATATATAAGAACGACACAAAGATTAAAAACATTCAAAGAAATATTATTAATATTTTTAGGCATTATATTTTATCAACAATCTCCGGGTTTTAAGGTGGAGTTTTTAAGATCATCATTTTGTTTGTGAAAAGATACAATTTCATCCTTTTTAGTTTCGGGATTAAATTGAATGGGAGGAAAATCACCATCGGTAATAACATGCCAAAGATCTAGATCTTTTGACTTCACATAAGTTTCGAATCTATTTTTCCAATAAATAAATCCATCACTTTCAAATAGTGGTGGTCTTTGCATAGATTGTCCTTCTAAATATTTTTCCGGTTCCATAGATCGATTCAAGTTTTAAAATACAATTTATTTTAAAAATCTTATTTAACGTGGCTCTTGATACCAATTATGGAAAACTAGAAAGGGGGGTTGAATAGCTTACCGCTTTTTAATTTAATGTTTAGTTTGTTTATAAAAATTTAGATTTGACTTTTTTGTGAATTCAACACTAATATGAACAATACAAATATGTAAAATCAAATAAAAGATAAGAGTTAGAAAGATCAAACCACAACATAAGGATTTATAGTGGTTCAGTTACGAAGCTCCTCTTTGGCCTACTCCACTCCCTGAGCACCAAACTCGAGAGTTTTCTTCACTATGTCAACAAACTCCTTTATGGCGGAGAAAACCGTACACAACGTTTCTTATATCAGATCATCCATTAATCTCATTAGGACACTTGTCATAACTTCGCTTGTTATCTCACACATTGTGAATATCAAGTAATATATAAAGAGTCCTACGCATTATCCTTGTGATTTTGCCAGAACATCAGAGTGAATTTATTCACAATGAAGATGGAAATCCTGCTTGAGCCAACATCAAACAAGCTCATGGTAGGTACCTTGTGCGATTCTTATGAATCAATCTTGTGACAACTGGAAAGCAACGATGGGCGATTCTTTATGAATCAAACTTGTTCCAGGTTATGGCTTGACAATTAATGAATTTTGAGTTGCTTAAAACTCTCGATGTGTTACAAAACCGCTTTTGCAAATGACACGTCGATTGATTTTCAAATAGACTTTTCATCTCAATCAGCGAGATAGTAACTCACTGGTTCACTCTTATCGTGCTGTCTGCTTTGAGACGTTTCGATAATGAGAACATGCTGAGTTTGATGAATCTAATGAAAATGTGTTAGAAAGATTCTATACTCTAGCTGGAAATCCTGTCAAGAAGATTCTTCTCAAATTGAATCTATCTGATCACAGGTCGATCCTCACGGATTCGAAGGTTACTCCAACCACACCCGGACGAATGACAAAGCCATATTCGTCCCCCTGCTTTATTGCTAACTGTTCTATTTCAGGAACATATAAAGATGGCGGTGTTGAAAGTACCTGATTCCAGCAGTCTCAAAGATCCATAACTACATGCTCATACCCAATCAACAAAACCTAAAGACTTAATGAAAGCTCAAGTAAATGTCTCAAGACTTCCGATACTCTGATACAATACGTCTTTCTCGAAGTAACGAAGTATTAAAAGTTAATGAAAGATCCAACAATATAGCTGTTCAAGTCTCCCAATCAAGAAAGGTATGAGCATGTCGGTTCCAAAGTCACAAGTCCACAAGACGGTAAAGCACAAGACGACGAAGAGATTATGATTGGCTGATGATCTCAAGTTGCTCAAGATCACATACTAGCTAAAGTCAAAAGGAATATGCTCTAGCCTAAAAGTCAATGATCACTACAACATATTCACAAGAGGAAAATAAAGATTTAAAGTATACGAGCTGAAGACTAAAGACAAAAGCATAGTATGCTAGGGTTAATTTTTTGTAAAATGCAGTGACCTCCCTTAGGGGGATATTGTTGGAAACATAAAAAGTATCGGTCACTTCCAAGTTGTATTAAGTCTTAGCTCGTAGTATGTGTAACGTTAGTTAAGTAAACTAGCCCGGCCCAAGGACTAAATCTATATTAACTATAGCCCAGGCCCAATGTCCATGGAGAAGCCCATTAGAACCCATAGGCCTTCCACAATAGTAGTATCTAAAGGACCCTCTCTCCTAGCTTTGGATAGTTGTTGGTTGTTTTTTATTTTTTTTTCACTTTTTCACATTTTTCCATCTAAATAACATTCATCTAATTCCATACTTCTTTCTCTCTCCTAAAATCATCCTCAAAAAAATCTCAACCCCACATCTCACATCACTCTATTCATTCTTGGTCAATGAAATGGGTCATTAGATTACATGTTTGCCATCTTCAATAATGAATTTAAATTATCAACATAAAATAATTTCTACGAAATTAAGACATGATGGCATAACATCAAATAGGGCCAACATAAAAATAAGAACCAAAAAACTAACCCTAAAAAGCCAATAATTCTAAAAGTATAAGACCAGGCCACTCACCATTCCCCCCCTAATAGCTCTGAACCAGAGAACCCTCCTCCCCAACCCACCCCCCCTCCCTACCCGCCTCCCCACCCCCCGGCAATTAAAAAAAAAAAATAAACCCCCCGTAACTAAACAAAAAAAACCAACAAAGATATAAAAAATCAACGAAAACCCCACGTGGTACCACGGGCGAATCCACCGATTTATTTAACTAAAACAACTAATCAAAGTCGGTCTAGCAAAATAAACCCTTAAGCTCCACGCCTCATGAGTAGACCGGTTCTAAAATCAAAACAAAAACACAAACTGTTAAAAGATAAACAGTGACAACAATTTCAAATTGCAATTCATTTTCCACTTGTTCTAACACCAAACGCAGCCCACAATTTAAATTGCAAACCTAATTCATTAACATACATGGCCCAAGAATAAACTAGCAGCCCTAATTAAAACTAAAATAGCCCAAAAGCATGCTAAATACTTTTACTAATTCATGACAAAGTTACACTAATCCTATCAGATAGACGAGATTTGCAAAGATGAAATTCCAATAAGCTCGACAAAATTGAACAAACTGAAGTGCAAAATAAGCGTGCAAAACTTATTTCAACTAGCAATGAGAGAGCAATTAAAAATCACAAATCCTAACAAAAACTTACACAACTAAAATTTAATAAGCACTACTTATTTTCAAAACAAAAGTTGATTATCTAATAAGATTTAAAAGTGATGAAACAATTATCATGACAAAATAAGCACTAAATTTTTTAATCTAAATTAGATCTAAATAAGCTAATCGAGATCTTAACTAAATAAGCAATCACTGGGCTCCGAAGACCTTAATCTAAACCAAAACATCAACAATAGGCCATAACGAAATTGAAATAAGCTCCAGAAATAGTGCTCACAAGAGATGCATATTTAGAAAGAAAAAATAAGCTGCATAAGAAAAAAAAACAAGTAATAAATCGAATGGTCGAACCAATAAGTAAACAAACATCATCTTTATTTCGAAAATAAGCTTCAAGTTCAAAACATAATAAGCAAATTTAGACTCGATACAATAAGCTGCTATAAAAACTTTTAATAAACTGAAAGAAATAAAAATCTACATTAATCTACTCCTAAAGCTAAAAAAATAAGTCCTAACTACTCCCCCAAGTGAGAGGGAGCGGATGGTTTTTATATTGTGTGAGGGGGGTAAAGTTGTAAATTTCGTGCCAATCATTAGATAATTAGTAGCCAATCATTTGCCTTGATTGAGAGTCACACGGATCGGTGTGTTCATAAAATATTGATCATCCGCTAATATGCTGCCACGTGGACTTTATACATGCTTCATTTTAATGCAGCATTGTTCACCGTTTGATCCATTTGCAAATGGAATTGAGAAGTATAAATAAGCATTGCCACGTGTTCAACAATTACTCGCCCATCCTTGGTAGTGCTCGGTCATGTGACTGGATGAGAATTAATTTCACTTCACGTGGGGATGTAACATTTCTTCACTTTATCCTTTATTCACTTTGCATGCGTCTGTTGGATCACTCTTGGAAATGAAATGAAAATTTAACACATATGCTAAGCCACGTGGCCTCCTCTCATTCGTTCTTCAATGTTGAGTGGATTAGCACATGATTCATTTCTATTTATTTTGAGCTCACGTGAGCTTATGTCATGCATGCATTACTTTTCAGAAATTCAAATATTTATAAATCATAATTGGGCTTTAACTTGTTTGGGCTGGCCCGGCCTATTAAGCGGGTACCGGGCTGGCCCAATAAAATCCGAAAGCATCTTTGGACTCCTTCTCTCACGCTTTTTCCGATCCCATGCTCGGTTTTGTCTGCTTTTGTTTTTATTTTTTTTGTCCTTTTCTGATATCCGTACCTGCACATATACAAACACAAAAACAAGCATATATTTTCCATTTTAATTATATTTTTGGTCTTTTGGGTTTGTTTTTCATGGTAAATAGTATGTATAAAATAGCGAATACCAATAGGATAGTATGCATTTGTATTTGACTATATAAGTGTGACTTGTTTTATGAACAGAAGGAATGAAAAGAAAGTATTTTAGAGTCAAGTTTTCTCTTTATAGTTCTTGGAGTCTTTCGCTCAAAGAGCCTTACCCATCTCGTCTCGTAATTTAGTTCTTGGGAGATTGACAATCTATAATAGGTCTCTATCAAAAACCCACCAAAAACCTATTTAAATCGAAGAAAAAGAAGCAAATTCAACGCTCGTCAGTAGACTAACGCCGACCCCAACGGCGTTGGTTTTGGTCCTCGGGCGGTGTGGTAACACCGGCAACGCCAACGCTACGTCAGGATAATGCTAAGCTCGACGTTATCATACCCGCTGCTCTAAGCACATATGTATTTTAGTTTATTATTTGTTGGTCTATTACTAGTTAAATTACTATTCAAGTTTTTTAAGTGGTTTTTGTAGCATTATAGCTTGATGCTTAACAAACTTAACTTCATGTACGGAGCTTTGATGCTAGAAATAATTAGGTGAACAGGTCGAGAGATCATGGGATAATTGTTAATCATCCAAGTTAAGTTCATAATGTTCTTGTTTAACATGTTTATATGGTCTTTGGCATTGGCACACAAAAGAAGAATCAAATCAGGACACGTTAGCGTCACTGACAAAATTAAGGTGTCTCTGTTAGCCTATTCGATTTGGGCTCAACCTATATTTGCTATGTTTGGTATATTAGTCCATTGATATGTTATATATATATACTCTTGATTGTACCTATGTATAACGATTCGATGAATGGGAATCTTTTTCTTAAAGAGGCAAGGTTTAGGCTCTAACGAACATGAACAGTTACACGCCTACGTGTAATGCCATCGGTCGCATAACACTTGCGGGAAACTAATGAAACAAAGTTTTGGTCCTCAACGTTGCGTATATAAAGTATAACTAAGTCTAAAACTTGCTCCCCAACTTTGGTTTTTTCGGGCAGAGTGTTTTTGGTTGGAGCCATTATTCAACTAACACTAAAAACTAAACATAAATAAGTCAATAATACAAGTAAATATGATATCAAGAGACCGAGGCCATATGATCCTCTCTTATTTCTTCTAACCCTAACATCATTATTCGTTCCTTTTTTCCCTCCTCTCTGCCGAGACTCGCAAACCCCAGATCTCAAAAATATTTTTTATCACAAGCCTCAAACAAGCATATTGAGGATAATATTTTATTATCACTAGAACTTCTAAAAGGTTATGAAAGGAAAGAGAGGCCAAAAGAGTTGCTATGAAGATTGATATCCAGAAAGCTTATGATACTGGAAGTTTTTAGAATGCATTATCCATGATTTTGGCTTTCATAAAAGGATGGTTGGTAAGATTATTACTTGTGTGAGTACTACTTTTTCTATTTGTGTAAATGGGGAGAGATTTGGGTACTTTAAAGCAGGCAGAGGCTTGAGCCAGGGTGATCCAATGTCACCATATCTATTTACTCTAATGGTGGAGATTTTATCTATAATTGTTCAAGAAAAGGTGAAAAACAGGAAGGAATTCAAATACCATTTTGGTTGTAGAAGTTTGAAGCTGACTCATGTATGCTTTGTTGATGATCTCTTGATGTTTTGCCATGGTGATATGAATTCTGTCAATGTTCTTAAAGAAGCTATTGAAGACTTTGGAGCATACTATTCCAAATTATACAAAGAGTACTATTATTTTTGGTAGTATGAACAATGCAGAAAAGAAAAATATTCTTGATAACGGTCCTTTTAAAGTAGAGAGATTACCAGTTAAGTATCTGGGAGTCCCTCTTACTTCTAAAAGAATTGGAGTGAATAACTATAAAAGCTTATTGGATAGAATTAGGAACATGATTCTAAATTGGAAGAATAAGTGTCTCTCTTATGCTGGTAGATTACAGTTAGTGGCTTTTGTTCTTGAATATGTGCATGTTTATTGGGCATTTGTGCTCTTACTCCCTAAAGCAGTAATTAAGGACATTAACAAGCTCCTTAAAGGGTTCTTATGGAACCAAGATGAAATGTCTAGAGGAAAAGCCAAAGTGGCGTAGAAGGCAATTTGCAGACCAGGGAGGGCTTGGTATAAAAGAGTTGAGTGTTTGGAATAAGGCAATGATTACTAAGCATTTATGACATGTAGCTGTAGATAAGGATTTCCTATAGGTAAAATAGATAAATACTGTTAAACTGAAAGGTAGCAGTGTGTGGGCGGTAGAAGAGGATATACATGATAGTTGGGGGTGGAAGAATATTTTAAAGCTAAGAAATGAAGTTAGAGATTTTTTCATAATGAAAGTAGAAAATGGATGTAAAGCTTCTATTTTATATGATAATTGGAACCATTTGGGAATGTTACAGTCTTTCATTTCCTATAGAGATATATATAATGCAAGGTTGAAGCCTAATATGGTGGTCAAAGATTTAGTTGTGAATGGAATCTGTATATGGCCTTCTGAATGAGTTGAAAAGTATCCTAATCTTAGCCTGATTTAACATGTGGCGATTGATGAGTTTAAACAAGATGAAATGGTATGGATAAGTCATAATAGAAGGGAATGATCTTTTTCTGTAAGTCAAACTTATAAAGATTTGATTGATAAGAATGGGAATGTAAATTGGAGTAAACTCATATGGTTTTCTTAGAATATTCCAAAGCATGCTTTTATTCTCTGGATGGCTGTACAGGAAAGGTTAGCTACCTAAGATAAGATCAAGAGCTGGGGGTCATATGTTATGCTGGTGTGCTCTCTTTGTCTTCATGATCAGGACTCTCATAAACACCTATTTTTTCAATGCAAGTATTCTACTCAATTCTAAAACAAATTTAAACAAAAAATAAGTTTAAGGTGTACTGAAGTGGAATGGAGTGACATTGTGAACAATGTGGCTATGGAATATAATGGGAACCCTATTAACAATATTATTAGAAGGTTGGGGTTGGCTGCCAGTGTTTATCTATTATGACAAAAGAGGAATAACATATTATTTAGAGGAAAAAAGGAGTATTGATGAGCTATATGAAGTTTTTGTTGAGACTATAAGACTGATTGTCAAGTTTGAAAGCTAAGCTGACTAAGGCTGTTAAAAGGGGGGGGGGGGGGGGGGGGGGGGGGGGGGGGGGGGATATATTATATGCAAGAGCTTCAGTTTGAATTGGAACATCAAAATGTAACACCCCAAAACCAGGTTTTTAGCTTTTTATTATGAGAATGCCATTGGAATAGCTTGACTATGACTTTTATAAGTTTGAAGATGTTACGTGATTGGTTAGTCAAACCTAAAGTCAAATGTATAAGCTATAATGTGTTATAAAGTATTATGTAGCCAAATGAGAAGGAATAAGACTTGAAGGACCATTCTTGCCATTTAGGCAAACTTGTGCCTAACTTATCTAGATAAGTCTAAGACATCTCAGATATTTATCTAAAATATTCTAGAAATGTTGCTTGTGGGTTGTCAGCTTAGAAAGGGCAAAAGGAGGGAAGAACCAAGCAGATGACCGAATGTGAGAAGAATATCATTCCATGTCCAAGTGGGGGGGTTTGGGGGGGGGGGTGGGGGGGGGGGGGGGGGGTTTGTTAAGCACTTACAATGATTCCCACAAGTAAGTAATCATTTATATTAATTGAAATTAAAGAATCATTGATTTGGAATTATGTAACAAAATAGGAGGTTTTGGTAATTTGACTATCTAAATCAAGAATAATATTTTCTTAATAAGGACTAAGATTAATTTGTAGATTAAGTATAAAGCAAATGGGTTTTAATAATCATATGATCAAGGTATGATCATACGATGATAAAGGAATGATATTGGGTAAGTTATGGGTTTTATAAACCCATATTATGAAGTCTCTTTAATATGTATAATTGTGGTTTAGGAAGGATAGCAAGGATGGAGGATGATGGTGATAATGCTTGTGTTTATTAGCTTGTATTCAAGGTAAGTAAGCTGGTTATAATGTGAAATTATATTGATTTTACCATATATGTGTTATGTGGTTAATGTAAGGAAAGTTAGGATGCCTTGGTTTAGAAGCTTGGACGAAATAGTAGAATGAGGCTAGTTTTGGCAAAACTAGCAAAAGATGAGGTTAAGCCTTATTTGAGCCCCTTTAAGGTATGGAATGGTTTGTAGGTATGTTGAATGTGTAAATGTGAATAAATTGGATGAATTAGACATAAAGACTAATGAAGGATGAAATGATGCTTATGTGTGAAGGATGTATAATTCATTTATGCCGTTACTTACTAAGCCTCGTACTACGTTTTAGATGTTTAATGTATGGTTCAAAGCGATGAAGGTTAAGCAATTTAGATAAAAGTATAAAGTTGGAAAGCAAAGATTTAAAGTATGAGGATTATTCAAACAGTTATTACTAGTTACCGAGCTCAAATCAGGTTGAACCCCCAGTGTCCACAGTAGCGTCAACACTAGATTTTTTTGTCAGGCACTAAGTTTGGGTTAAAGCTCTTGAACTCACTCACAAATATTTTATAGCTTCTATTTGAATATCAATAAAGGTTCTTGAATACGCTAAACCAAACACCCCTTATATACATATAAGTAGCGTCGCCACTAGATTTTTTGTCAGACATAAACCTAAAGAAATGGAAAAAAAAAATACAACCGCAAACATTCTTTTAATGTGTATTCCGTGAATCAAAGTTTTGTTCTCACTCCATGATATTATTGTTTGCATGTGCTAGCTGAGCCCAAACACATTACGCTGAAGATTAACCATGAATGGTGTGAAAGACTTCCCACTCCAGTAGAGTAGCACTCTTAGGATGTCGGTCAAGATAAGCAATAAGCTAAATTGGGTGCAATTGTGATATATCGAATTACTGCATGGAATGGGAGCACCTAAAACATCTTTGGCAACAATGTCCTGTCGACGAGTTTCCTACTCATTTTGCATATGTCACAGGCCATGTAACCATCGCTTATTAAGTTTAGGTATTTTATGCCCGTTTTTCATTCTGAACTTGAATAAGCATTGTTGGCAATGTTCATCTTTGTAATGAAGTTGAGGTCGTCAAGTAACTTATGTATTTATTGTTTGTAGAGAGATTGAAGAAGTTGTTGCTCATTCTAAAAAGATTATGGACTCGGAGAAACAAGAAGAGGCAGCATATACCAACAAAGAGAACAATGGTGAAGTGGCTGAGGAGAAAGAGCCTGAAAATGAAGGTGCGTGAAATTACTTGCGTTTTCTAATTGTGATTATGCAATATGTGGTTGACAACATTATTTCATAAAGAGTTACTGTTGGGATTTTTTCATGCCCACACTGCAAAAAATGACTCTAAGGAGTAACATAAAGTTTTAGAAGAGAATAGGAAGGCGTTGGCGTCTTTAGAAAGTGAGGAGCGAACAGTTGCATTGGACAAGGATTTAGCATAAATGCGGCTGCTGTCAAGTAAAAAGTATGAAGAAGATATCTTTGCTAAATTGGTATATATTTTCTTATAAGAACTAATGACATATACGACAATTGAAGCTATGTTTAGTGTATGGATGTCTGATTACTTATGCGATGTTAAACCTTCTATATTGGCTGTGATGTTAAACCTTCTATATCGGGTGTAATTAAATGGCCAATAGCAGATATCCAGTTAAGTTTAGATACGAAACTAATAGTGTCATGTTGCAGCTTTACAAATCTCAGTAAAAAACCTCCTCAATGTTTCTGATGATTTGTTTGAGCAGGTGACACATTAGAAACCGAGTTGCTGCTTCTTATTCATTCATTCATGGTGCGTGCTATTCCAAGCCGTAGGAGAATGTTGCAGTAGAGAGTAACTTAGGAATATGACAGAATGGAAGACCAAGGAAAGAAAGAAGAACGCACCAAAATGCCCAAAAGTACAAATTGCATTTTACACTCAAGAAAATGTTGACAGTTTTTGGTTCCAGAAGCTGAAGCAATTTTTGGACACGAAAAACGGTTTAAAAGTTCTAAAGTTGCATTTATCATCCAAGGTATTATCTTTATCCGATTTTATATATGATAAGTCGTTTATGTTTTTGAACTTATTCCCATGCTGCTGCAAGCGTCGACAATGGACCACCTGAAGACTGACATTATGGTATTCCCTTCCTAGATTAGCATTGGCGTCCTTCAAAGCCATCTCATATCTTTTAACCCCTAAATGTCTGTGAGAATTCCCTTGCTCTCTGTCTCTCTCAATTTTATTATCCTAATACTCTTCCAAATCATTTTGTTCATGGTCTAGATACACATGTTCATGATATTATTAGTGATCCGTCTCGTTTTTCTCTTCGATTTGAGAGGTCACGGGCCTGAAACGGACTTACGGATCAAAAGTTATCGCAGTTTTACTGAAACCCTTTTCTTCACACAAGATTTCTAGACAAAACGCAGTGCAATTTGTCAAAACGCAACGAATCTTGGTCAAAACGCAATCAATAAATTAATTGGGCAGAGTAACGTCTAGTCAAAACGCAATGATGGTCTTCAAAACGCAACCTGTTGAGTCAAAACGCAATGACTTTAGTCAAAACGCAATGAATCTAATCAAAACGCAATGACTTTTGTCAAAACGCAATGACTTTTGTCAAAACGCAACGACTTTTGTCAAAACGCAACGACTTTTGTCAAAACGCAACGACTTTTGTCAAAACGCAACGACTTTTGTCAAAACGCAACGACGAACACTCCTTCAGTTAGGCAAAACGCAGCCAAGAAAAAATCTTCAAACTTTCTTGTAAGCTACGAAATGATGTTAAAACCACTTAGTAATGATGCAAGGAAGTGATCTAAGCCCAAAAGTACAAGTCTTTAACACTTTTAACCACGAAACAAAGATCAAAGTTGATTTTTTTTCTTGCTTTTTTCTTTATTTCGAACCAAAGAAAAAAAACCAATAAACCTACGAATTTTTCACAAAACAAACACTAAACACCCCTTGGCGAGTGATACCACATGTTATCCCACTAGTTTAATCCATTACACAACTATAATCTATACCAAGATGCTAGAAAATGAGAAGAAATCTTAGAGAGAGAAAGTAGAGAGAGAAACTAGATTAGAGAGAAAGGAGGATTACAAATGAAATGAAAATTGTAACCAACACCCTTCACCAAGTGTGGTGAAGGGATATTTATACCCATGCCATGCTAGGTGGCTTATGGGCTTGTAACTTGGGTCGGGCTTGGCATAACTTGGGCTTTGAGCCCGAAACACGGACAATATTAGATTACAATCCAAGCCCGTTGAACCCGACTAGCCTATTACAATACAAGACCTAGTTTGACTTTCTTAGACCGATAACATTCTTGTTTGACTTAATATAATTAAGGCTAACATATACACATACACCAATCACAACCCATCGAATCCACATGTACTTAGCAGTCACCTCCATATTATTAATTAAGCAGACAATCAAAACATCAGTTCTCTCCAAGTAGACTTTGTTTATGTGGTGAGTGGTTAAATTCATCCATGTATTGGAAATAAGTAATAATCATATGATATTAGTAGCTTTTTTGATAACATTTCCGAGTAGTAACCTTGTGAGAAGCACAAATATCAATATACTTTTGAATTGACAATAATGCTCCAACGTATTGTAACTTCAAAAAGTCCCCATTTTGACAGTTAGAATCAAATAACACATAACTTATTTCAACCCATACCAATAACTACCCAAAATGACCCATAATAATAACTACCTGCAATTTCAATGAGCAATCCCTAACAATGCCTATGAGAGGCTTAAAAGCGCTCAAAAAAGGTCTATATGTAGTTTAGATAAGCACTTAAAAATCTCATGTAAGTCATTCTAATTAGAACTCCATAACAGCCAATATAAGTACTTCAAATTAAACTCTAAATGACCTATATAAGTAGTTTAATGAGCACTCCAAAAGAATCCTATTAGCTGTTAAAATAAGCAATCAAAATAGCCTAAGTCAACATCAAGCCTTTTAACCTATCTAAAAACTATTTTCAACCCGTATGATATATCCTTATTATACAACCTATTTAAAAGATTTAATGGGCTTGAGTGATGAATCGGAAGACTTACGTAAAAACAATATTGTAAACAGCAATCTGATCATCAATTTGTTATAGGTCAAAAGCCTTATGGGAGAAGGCACTGCCACAACAGCTATGGTGGCACCAAGGAGCATTAAAGCTGGCATGTAATATCAAAGCACATAAAAATAAAAATATGAAACTAAAAGGGTATGGGTTGATTACATTTTTGTGTAATCGTCATTATTTTCATGCAAGCTGCTGCAAGCTGCGTGCTAGCTTGCTGCAAGCTTAGATATACCAAGTATCATGCCCATTATACCCATTCTGACCCATTTTCAATAAGATTTTTATGATGCTAAAAACTGACAACACAACAAATTTAGTTAACACTAAAAACCAATCTACATACACATGGATTAACACAACACTTGAACTTGTCAAGGACTTGAGGTGTGTTTTTATATGGTTTCGACTTTTGAGGTTGAGAAATTGGAGTGAAAGGTTTAGAGACTGTTTGGTGCAAAGGCATGAGGTTTATTGCATAATGATAGAATGATTTAGAAACTTACGCATTACCGCTGTTGCCGCTGCTTTTGCTTCTGCAACAACCTTAATTCTTGATTCTGATAGCATAATAGTAGCATACCTGCATA
Organism: Tanacetum coccineum; assembly: GCA_026074375.1. Lineage (NCBI taxonomy): Eukaryota > Viridiplantae > Streptophyta > Magnoliopsida > Asterales > Asteraceae > Tanacetum > Tanacetum coccineum. The sequence continues at coordinate 16,717 of BQNB010090009.1, forward strand.
CTTGTGTATCCCATAAACTTAGTCTTTGTTTTGCATATTGATAAGACGTGAAATCCCCTTGCGGTCTGTGAGTTTCTTCACAGGATGGGCCATCTTGCTGGAAAACAAAGGCATCTTTTCATAGGTAAACATAAAAAGATATAATAAAAAGTATATGTAAGTAAATAAAAATCAAGACCTTCCATTCTTCTCAGAACCACGTCTCTTACTTTTCAGTGGCTTAACTGGGAAGTTGCATCATCCAGCTTCTTCACGTTCAGTGATGAACTTGCTCTTGCAATTAAAGGCCCTCTTCCGGTATGCCCCTGTTTTTCACAGCCTCGCCACTTTCTTCATTAAGTAAATATATGACTTTCATTCAAATTGCTACAGAAGGTCCAACATTTCTAGTATCATTTCCATGTACGTACCGCTTGAAAATTTTGTCAGCATCTGCAAGATTCCCAAGACATAAGTGCTATGTGATTATGTATTTCTCTTTACGTTGCTCAATAAGTAAAGAAAATTAAAATATAGAAATAATAATACTTTGTTATGAGCAAAGCCGGAAAATAATATAAACTCAGTCACCCGTAGAACTTGCAACCTGAGATCAGCAACAATAATGGCTCCACATACTAACAGCTTATCATGGTGATCAACAACTTTCGGTGCACCAATTTCCTCACAGTTTTTTTGTCATTCTTTCCAACCTGAACACAGTTGTTATTTTAGATTTAGAGGCTTTGTTTCCAGTTAGAAAGTAAGATTTACAGTATCACTGCATAAGAGAAGTATTTTCATTTCTAATAACAATTTAAACCTTAATTTTGAATCATCACGGCCACCTAAATCATAAAAAGCGATTTTAATGTAAGGGTGTATTTGTTCAACGAAACTATGACAACATTCAGAGCACATTAGTACAACACCACATATATTTCTCCATTTCCACGCATATTATTTACAGAAAAGAGTTGTGCTTAAGTAACTTACCCCAACCAACCATCTTGTGTTCATCCTTTTCAAGCTTTTTCTTTTTTCTCTTGTCGACTTGTTTTGCTATGAATTTTTCCCCTGCAGACAACTCAAGTTAATAAATAATACATCTGCTTACATTCCTATAAATTTCCTAACCATGTCCTTCAAAGTAAAGTGAGATAGACATGAATCATTCATCAAAAACCAAGAAAAGTTACAGCTCCATTTTTTGCATACAATATCTATTCGGTGAAAGCTACCTTTCCGAGTTTGTACCGATATCAGTAACTAAACGTAATACTATTAACTATCTAATACATAAATTAAAAGTTTTAAAGTGATAATATACCTATGGTGCTGCATGATGGCGGTGGGGATGCGACAACAGTGGTGCAGTGACAGGCAAATTGTCCGAGCAATAATCCAAACCTGAAACTGATTATTGATAGATCTTCAAAACCAACAAAACATCAAATCAAAAAGCGGTTCAACATTGATTTAAACCATTACTCACATAATAAAATCATCTTAATTACATAAAAACCCAAACTTCGTTTGCTTTTTCATACCAACACACCTGTAATTAGCATAATTATGAATTATTAAGAAGAAACTCATTTGAAGAATTAGAGCCAGAAGACTTACATAAACTTTGAAGCCTTGTTTTGCAATAATTTTTGAAATTGAACTCATCGATTCTCCATTGCGGTGGCCAAACTTTTTTGAAGAATATATGCGTGTGAGTGTGAGAGAGAGGGGGGATAAGGAGAGAGAGGCATGGAAGAGATAATGGGGTTGAGGCGGTGGATGGTTAGGGAAGATGGAGATGTTTCAATTATTGTTAACTTGTGGAGATGGGGGGTTGTGGAATGCTAACAGTCGAATGAATGAAGAAGGAAGTCGATTTTGAGTTGAGAGCATTTAAAGATACAGCCCCATTAAATTAAGGGGCTGAATCTTTTAGTATAATAGATATTTTTCAATTATACTTCATTAATAAGATATTGAACTGCAATTCCTCTTCTTATTTGTATTTGTAAAATGGTTATTGATTAAGAACAACTTTTGTCTTTTGGTTGCATTCGTTCTTCTACATAATCCAAGAAGAAGGTACGCATATACGAGAGGATCCCAAATGTTACTAACAAGCAAATGAACCCGCGCGTTGCGGCGGGGTTAATTTTTTCCCGAATAATTTTTTTTACGTTTCGGGGGGTTTTTTTTTTGGCGATGCGTTATGCGGGGCTAATTTTTAATATTTTCTTTTTTTGTATGATTCGGGGAAAAAAAATTGCGTTGGGACGGGCTAATTTTTTCCCGAATATTTTCTTTTTTTGGGACGTTTTTGTAAATTTTTTTACGGGAATTTTTGTGTAAGAAAATCGTAAATAGTTAAAAGGTGAGGGTCCGTTTTGTTTTTATTTTTTTTACTTTGGGCCAGATTTTAGGCTATTTTTGGGTTTTTTTTTTGGCTAATTTTTTCCCGGATATTTCTTTTTTTTGTATGATTCAGGAAAAAAAAATTTGCGTTGGGACGGGTTAATTTTTTCCCGAATATTTTCTTTTTTTGGGACGGTTCGATATCTTTTTATTTGGGCCGATGAATGTAAAAAAGTTGTGAACAATAAAAACTTGACGTGTTTTTTTTGTTAATTTTTTACGGGATTTTTTGTGTAAGAAAATCGTAAATAGTTAAAAGTTGAGGGACCGTTTTGTATTTTTTTTAAGATGTTTCCGCGGGTATTTTTTTTATCTGAATAAATCATAACTTTTGTAATATATTTTTTCCCTCCTACTTTGTGCATACAAATTTAAAAAAAAAAAACTAAAATCGGTCTGGCCCAAAATGAGAGCCCGTTACTGTAGCAAGTGGCCCACTGTCAAAAGGACATTGGATTTGTCGCTCAACGTGTATATCAGTAATAGTTTCAAAATCAAATATATTCAAGTCAACTTAGATAATAAAATTGAACATTTGTTTGACGTTTAGCAAACATTGTTGTCCCACTAATCAATTTTAAGTACTCCATAAGATTTGTGATATATTTGTGATACTGTCATAGGTTTCAAATTTGTGATAATTGTCTTGGAATAATTATCTTATACAGTTTGTAGGAAACTTTTACTATAAACTAATAATACAACACTCTTTAAAGAAACTACTGAGGTTGAATTATCTGTAAAAGATTGCTAATTGTTTTTTGTGGCAACTCTAGACATAACATAATAGAGAAGAAAGATAATGTTGTTATGAATTGTAGGAAGAAGAAATATGGTCCAGTAGACCATGAATTAGTATTGAAAGCAATGTCAAAGGCATTAGAAGTCACCAATCTCGCGTATTTGGATTTGACTGATAAGGTCATGTATCAATATCCGAAGCTTGCATTAATGGGTTCCTGTTTATTGGCTGTGTTGATGAGAGACGAGGATGTGTATGTGTTGAATTTAGGAGATAGTCGGGGTGTTGTTGCACAACTTGATGAAAACAAAGAAGCTGGTTCATCCCAGACAGGGGATAGTGGGACCGCCATTGAGGTTGTAGCTAATGAATCCACAGATGCGATGCATAACGTAAAGTTCTTGATCAAGATGTGAAGTTGAGAATGCTGCAACTGGCTACTGATCATAGCTCAAGCATAGAAGTAGTAAGTTTTGTTCATTCAGATGATAAAATTTATGTTGTAAAGTTATATAGTCAGTTTTTAAACGAAACGCCAAACTCCTCTAAGATGTGAGGTTGGTTGTCCTATGTACTATGCTGGACTGAATTAAGTCAGATATCATACCTGTAACATCCGAGAATTTTCGAATTTTTGAATTTTTGAATAACGATTTCAATCGTTGACTTTTAAGGTCTGGCTTGACTTATAAGAATGACCATCTAAAGCACGTTTTCATTATTCGGACTCTAAAGTAATTTGATGTGAAACGACATTCCTGACAACTTTTTAGTTTTGACCGAGACCCGAAGACAGTCAGAAGGTGACTGAAATGCCCTCGCAAGATTTTAGAAACACAAAAATAATTAAATTACATTTAATTATCACGTTTTATTAAATAAGAATATTTAATAAATTATTTAACATTTTATTCAGTGACGTTTATTGAAGACGCGAATATTCGAGTTAAAATCCATTTTTATTTCAGACAATGCGTAACCGGTTCACAAAATAAATAACAAATATTTTATTAAATGTTATAAAATATTTATCTAATTAAAAGAAAAGTTTTATTAAAAACTTAAAATTTGAAATTCAAAATTTTCCCCAAAATGGAAGGTTTCATACCATAAACAACCTTCCACACAAAAAGACAAAAAAGAGAGCGTAGTCTACTGGGCGGCCCCCTTATAGGCCTGGCAGCCCCCAGATATATCTTGGTCCGCCGGGACCGCCCCCAGTGACCGTTGAGTTTTCCTGCCTATAAATACTGCTCCATTCCTTGTAGAAAATCAGACCTCTTAGCACGAAATTTTCAGATAACTTTCTCTTTCTAAAATCTTCTTTCTCTCTCTAAATCTATTGATCACTAACATTCTTAGATTTTGTTTCAAGTGATCCAATCTCTTCCTCTCATCTCTTCTTTCTCATTCAATTGCAAGAGAAGAACATTCGTATTCGCCAAGAAACGAATTATTATTTAGTGATCTCTCCTCTCTTCTTCTAAGTATCAAATCTCTATTGTAATTATCTTGTGTATTTGTGTGATTCAGATAGTGTGTAAATCCGATAGTGTAGATCTAGTGATTGTGTAGTGATTGTGAAGTGGTAGATTGGTTTTAGCTAAGATTAGGACTCGACATTTAGCTTAGTGTCAAAAAAACAACGTAAGCGACGTGTAAACAGTTTTCTCCGCCTAAAGTGAGCTTGTTGACATAGTGAAATCTCGAGTAGGATACTCGGGGAGTGGAGTAGGGCGAAGAAGGTGCCTTGAGCCGAACCACGATAAACAATCTTGGGCTTCTTAAGTTATGATTGTTCCTTTCCTTATCTCTTCATATTATTGACATTAGTTATTTATCATTAGTTTAAGATTGTTATAATTGTTTTTCATATTGTGAATTGGTTAAACATACAACTCGAATCTAAATATTTTGAAGCCAAACTTTTAAAACGTAAACGAACTTGTAAACTATTCAACCTCCCTTCTAGTTTCCACATTGGTATCAGAAGCCAAGGTCACTCAAGATTTTTAAAATATATTGAATTTTAAGCTTGATCGATCTATGGGATTCTGACAAATATCTATAAGGGCAATTCAATGCAAAGACCACCACTTTTGAAAGTGATAGTTTTATTTATTGGAAAAATAGATTCGAGACATATGTTAAATCAAAAGATCTAGATCTTTTTCATGTTATTATCAACCTATTCAACAAAATCCGAAAACCAAATTAGATGAGGTTATCCATTTTGAAAAACAAAATGATGATCTTAAAAAGAGACTTGCGAAAAATAACGAAGCTAAAATGGTTATTTATAATGCTTTGCCTAGAAAAGAATATGAAATAATTCATGTGTAACACGGCAAAAGAAATTTGGAAAACTTTGTTAATCACCCATCAAGGTAATAATCAAGTCAAAGATAATAAGATTGACCTTTTGGTTCAACAATATGAACAATTCATCATTTTCGAAGACGAATCTATAAATAGTGTTTTTTGCTAGATTTAACACTATTATTACTAGTCTAAAACCTCTTGATGAAGGCTATTCTAGCAAGAATTATGTTCGGAAGTTTCTTAGGGCACTACATCCTAAATGGAGAGCAAATGTCACGGCGATTGAAGAGTCGAAAGACTTAACATCACTATCTTTTGATGAACTTATCGGGAACCTCAAAGTTCACGAAATGATCATTAAGAAAGATTCTGAAATAGTCAAAGAAAAAGTTGAAAGGAAACACAACTTGCTTAAAAGGCAAGAAAGAATCTAGGATGAAAAGTGGTCGACTTCTGAAAGTGAAGACAAAGATTACCCATGGCGGCAAGAGACTTCACGAAGTCTTCAAAAGAAGAGGAAGATTCGTGAGACAACCTCAGAACAACAAAAAGACGTTCCAAAGAAGCCGAGACGACAACGGTAAAAGTGATAGAAAATGCTTTAGATGCGGCGACCCGAATCATCTTATTGGATAATGTCCAAAGCTACCGAAAGACAAGAACCAAAGAGCTTTTGTAGGAGGTTCTTGGAGTGATAGCGGTGAAGAAGATGATGAGAAGGTCAAAAACAAAACGTGTCTCGTAACTCAAGCATCAAGTGAGATATGCCTTGAAGTCGACTTAGAACCCGATGAGTGGATAAAGGATAGCGGATGCTCCAAACACATGACGGGTAACCGAAAGCTCTTCTCAAGCTACAAGGCATACAACAGAGGTAATATTATTTTTGGTAGCAAATCTTCGCGGGGTAACATCATTGTAAAGGACCGATTTCAAATGACTCCTCATCAAAATAGATAATTTAGAACTGAGATAATTAAGATTTAACATGTTAAGTAATATGACAAATATTAATGATAAACTATGTGTAGAGTAACTTCTCTGAACATGATACAGTGACAATACACTAAGGATGGTACAGGTCAAAGGTAGACGTATTTGAAGAAAGGCTTATATGTGATAAAATTAGGTAATAAGCCTAAAGACCAAATTATGTCTAGCAACATAGATGAAAATACCACGTTGTTGTCATAGGAATTATGGTCACGCAAATATTCTGTGTCTCATTCCATCGTTAGCAGTCTAAGGAATTAGTGTAGAAACTAACTAAGCTTTATGTTTTGATCAACACTTCTGTGATGCTTTGCAAAAATTGGAAAACAAGCACACGCTAGTCATAAGACAAGAATATAGTCTCAACGACATAATGCTTAGAACGGCCTTCATATGGATCTCTCAAGTCCGCGAGCCGTCGTACAGAGTTACAGGAGGAAACACCGCTACAGCCTTAGTATCATAGTAGAGTGACTACTCAAGTATACTTGACTAGATTCCTTAAGAACAAAACTGAAGCTTTCGATCAATTCGAAATATTTAGTAAGAAAATTCAAAACCAATTAGGATGTACAATACTGTAGCAATAAAACCGACTAACGAGTAGATGACTACTCCAGGTATACTTGGACTAGGTTCCTTAAGGATAAAACCGAAGCCTTCGATCAATTCAAAATATTTAGTAAGAAAATTTAAAACCAATTAGGATGTACAATAGTGTCAATAAAAACCGACCACGGTAGGAAATTTGATAATGAGGTGCAATTTGGAGAGTTTTGTAATGCCAATGGTATTACACATAACTTCTCGGCTCTACGCACTCCTCAATCAAATGGCGTGGTTGAAAGGAAAAATAGAACACTTCAAGAAATGAGTAGGACTATGTTGAATGACCAATCGTTACCACAAAATTTTTGGTGTAACGCCGTAGATATTTCAACATACATTCTCAATCGAATCGTAATTAGAGCCATCAAAGGAAAAACACCTTATGAACTCTTGATAGGTAAAGCCTACATCATCCTTAATAAACACACTAGGAAAATCGAAGAATCACTCAACGTGACATTCGATGAAACTCCTCCACCCTCTAAGACATCACCTTTGGTGGATGATGATCTAGATGAAGAAGAAGCAATTAAGGCTACCGAAAAGAAAAACTCAAAAAAATGACATTGAGGATGAAACTTTAGAAATTGACGAAATAGTCAATATTAAGGAGTCTAGAAATCATCCATTATAAAATGTCATAAGAAACCTTAACCAAAGAACCCTTAGATCACAAGCCCAAAGCCAAAGTAACCTCTTTTGTTTTATATCAACTATAGAACCTAAGAATGTTAATGAAGCCCTAACGGATGAAAGTTGGATAATTACTATGCAAGAAGAATTAAATCAATTCATTGCTAACAATGTTTGGTAGTTAGTTCCACAACCTAGAATTATGACAATCATAGAAACTAAATGGGTGTTTAGAAATAAGTTAGACGAGAACGGTGTCGTTTCTCAAAATAAGGCTAGATTAGTTGCTCAAGGCTATAATCAACAAGAGGGCATCAATTATGATGAAACTTATGCCTCAGTTGCTAGACTTGAGTCTATTAGGATATTACTAGCTTATGCATGCGCATTAGATTTTAAGATATTCTAAATGGATGTAAAAAGTGCATTCCTGAACAGTTTTATCAATGAGGATGTATACATGGCAAAACCTCCGAGATTCATTGACTTCGAAAAACTGGATCATGTTTATAAACCAAAGAAATATTTATATGGTCTTAAACAAGCACCCAAAGCTTGGTATGATAGATTAAAAGATTTTCTTATTAAACATGAATAGAAAATGGGAATGGTAGATAACACACTTTTTACTAAGAAGAAAAGTTCAAATCTCATCATCGTTCAAATATATGTCGATGACCTTATATTCAGCTCGACTTGTCATGACATGTGTGATGAATTTGCCAAAATCATGCATGACGAGTTCGAGATGAGCATGATGGGTGATTCGATAATTAGTATATAGTATATATATAATAAATATATAACTAAATAATAATACCAAATAGTAATAGTATAGAGAGTATCCCGTTTGATATGACAATTA